>JAAXYW010000803.1:0-29127 GCA_036851895.1 Orthonychiurus folsomi | reverse complement strand
CTAGATACCAAAATGTTGGCCAGTATTTGCTTTGCTTATTCGAAGTAAGTGATACAGTAAGTTAGTTTTTTGTAAATGATATGTGACTTGCTCCGTAATACCCGTCACCTGTTTGAACGTAAAGTAATTATGTAAATATGTAGTAAGTAAGGTCGTAATGCTAGGTAAATTAGCTCGCCTACAAATGGAGCCAATTAGATTTCCTCCCCAGTCGTCCACGACAAAGCTACTTTTGATTGTATTTCATGTACTCGGAAAAATCACAATGTGCAAGTAAAAAACAGTCATTCAATTTTCAAAGTCCAGTTTCCTGTTTTATAACATATCATAATGTGATGTATATTTAAACTAATATTCACAAAAAAATATCTTAACAATTCCCAAGATAAAAACGCGTAAGCTGATAAGTCCGTAAGTCCTTAACCAAAAAGCATGTCCCGTATTACGTTTTTCAAATACAATACTAACTCCAACACTAATTGTATTGTGTCTAAGCTAAACTTGAATACCAGAATAAAAACACCACAAGTTTAAAAGTAAATCTTAAAGTGAATACTTCTCAAATGGGCTCGAAAAGCCTACCAAAAAGAGAAAAGTCTTGAATTTTACAGAAAATAGTTCTAGCATCGTAGCTGTGTATATTGTATATAGTCAAGATTCCACTTTTTAGCTACTTGGAATCGCTTTTGGTTTCTAAAACTAAAACCCCTTGCTTCTTTTCCGAAGGAATCGTTTAATTTAAAACCTCTTGCTCTTTTGAAATACGTTTTTTGAATTATTCTCTATCTAGCTCTACTGTTGTGTTCGATTGAAATTTGAGTTGGATATCATTTCTTTAATTTTGTTAAATATACAAACAATGCTATGAACTCAAACATAATTTTAAATTGAAAAATCTGAACAACGCTGCTACTCCGACTGATTAACAATAACACATTAGAGTTGGTAGTTTTGAATGTCCTTTCATGTCTAATCCAGCATATGCTGCCAAGTCTCAGCGTCGTCACCTCAAAACGTACAATATGTATGTTCGGTGAGGTATTTCGTAATTCAAGTGCTGGTATACATTGTACAGTTGTTCACTTTCAATCAATCGGTTGCTTATCAAGTTTCCGTCCCGTATGCGTCAGTTGTTCAGTTTCGTTTTGCAATAAACGCTTTGATCTGATCTTGTCCGGTCTTTTTGGTGGTATGTTTTTTTTTGAAAAAGAGGAATGATGATAGGATCTGGATTAAGGCTGAAGGGATGAGGTCTCAAATGAAGGATTTATAGGAATATGTTGGAATTAATGTCCGGCACATTCATCTAGAGACAATCAGAAAAGAAATTTTAAAATCTTAAAACAACTACTAGTATTTTGCATATCACCAAAGAGCTACCAAATTTAGAATATCGTCTTCCTCATGATAGAATACCAAAGCCAGCAACATTCTTGAGGATTTACTAAAATTACTTTCTGAAGTAGCGACCGATTCACTTCCTGGTGAGATTACATTCACAACAACTTAACAACTCAAAGCAAATCAAGTATTTATGTGATCCAAACCACAAAACATGGTAAAATTTGTAAACCCTATCTCAAAAATGTTGCTGCTTTGGTAAACGTTAAAAGTGATTTGCTTTGAAAATTTCATTTTCTCAGTGGATTGGTGAATTGAAAATTCTCCGACCCATCTTCAGAATTTATCTGTTTTATACTGACCTCAATCGGAATTCTTGTCTATCTTACTATTACATTTAACTTACAACTATTGTGTACCATCAGTACCATATATTTACACTTGTTTGTTTCACCCTTTGTCATAATTTACCACAGAACGGCAAAAATATTTAAATGCAAGGCAGTTTCCCACCAAAATCATATATAATCTTGCTCTTCAACAAAATAAATTACCGTATTGAGCTGATTAGGGTTGTATACTTTAAGTAAAAGTTTTATAATCTCTGATGTCGATAGCACTAGAACTATCGGTTCGATGTTAGATTGTGACATAAAGTTGAATGCTCACTTAAAATTGTGCATTATTACTCCGAGTAAAGGTCTTTCGTTATCCCTTCTGTGACAGCATGACCCATTTTGCTTCCAACCAACCATTTGTGTCAGAGATTCCATATGCATTGACATAATATTATTAACTCAACTAAATTCTAACTAACACCTTAAAACTTATTTAACATGAGCATTTGTCGTTGATTAATAGCTACCATGAACATCACAACCTTTGTAAACAATAGCACTGATAACTCCGACTGAAATGGAGTACTTGGACGGATTAGTTACGAAAATGATTTAGGAATACGCCCCTTTTCTATCTTCCTAAACTCTATCTTGCTAGCTAACACGTATTGCACTTGAAGGAAACTCAAAGTTTTATCCTGAGTAGTTTTGTTCTGAAATATTTAATTAAAATCTCGCTATTTGATTTACTGCCCAGCTGGACAAAGTGACTCGACTTGAGTGTTTCGATTTTGATTGCATGCGTGTAATGTGGCACAAACTAATCCTAAAGAAACATAAACATGAGTCAAAATATGATCAAATTAATGTAACTGACCTTTAAATTTAGAGGTGGACGAAACGGCAAGTATTAATCCCTTTTCATAACCATATCGTCACCCATTTTCAAGCGCTTACATTTCTGATCTCCACTTATTGATGGAGTAGCGCTTCCACTATTACTTTTTTGATCCTGTGGTTCGGCTGGAAACACTTTTAGCCTCATTCCACAAATCTCCTGACCGTGGAGGGTCTAAAGAGAATATGACAATGTGAGCAAATGTGAAACAAAGCAAATCAACGGGTGTTATGACCAAAGACTAACTTACCGTTCTAGCTTCGTCTGCAGAATTCTTGTTGGCGTATTTTGCATAGCCAAAGTTCTTTCCATTGAGCATAAAAATGTCGATTAAATTACCAAATCTACCAAAGACATCTTTTAAAGCATACAACGGAGGTGGACTTGTTTGGCACACGACGAATAACCTGCCAATGATCATTGATCATGCATAATTGTTAGTGATTAAGTTCAAAATTTTTTGCTGCCTCAAACAAAATTCTTGTAGCTCACCGGTCTAAAACTGGAGAGTCCATTGGGGCAAGCGGTTGAGGTGAAGGTAATTTGACGGAACAATATGAAGGATCGTATGTTTCTCCAGGCTGCTGATTGTGATGCTGATTCATATTGACATGATGCTGGCCTCCTCCCCCGAGTCCTTGAAATATCGAAGTTGCTTGGACCAGTTTTTCCGCTAAAACGGCCAAATCCGGTCCACCCCTTGTACCGTAAGGTACCGGAACCTGTGATGAACTTCCGTTGTGATTTGAATTATATCTTCCTCCCTGAACGGGCGGTCCCAGCAATGAGTTAGAACTTGAACCTGTGGAATAAAGTATCAGTAAACAAATTCCCAAGGACTTGGCTTCTCTGATGTAAGGTACGTTCAACTTACCACCTGAGCGACCACCGTCCGGGGACTCGAATTTTACTATCAATCTATGGCCTGGAGGATATTCAAATCCATGCAATTTATCTTTCGCGTAAGCAGCAGATTGAGCAGAATTATAGACAACTGATCCGTAACACTGCCGGGTTTTAGGGTCATGGCGAACATTACAATAGTCTAAACCCGGAAAGAAGTCGCACAGTCTCCAAAGCTGATCCTGATTTAAGCTACCATGTGCGATGATTGTAAGTCGAGGAGGCGCTTGGTGATGGACCGGTTGGTGTGAGTGGTGTCCGTGTTGTTCGTGGTGATGGTGATTTAGCATTGGTTGGTGTTGGTGTTGGTATTGCGGCTCCACAACGGAATATTCATGCGGATCGTCTAGTCAAGATAATGTGAGTGAACACTCTCACCTACTCAATTTATTGATGTGCTTTTATTTTAGAAATCCGACTTACATGGTCCAGTGGTTGATCCATGAGCACTGCTATACCTGTCATCTGAGTTCTGCTTCTGTGGCCGAGGCTCGGCAAAGACAGGCTTAAATGTTCGTTCACAACCTTCAAAGGCTTTTGCTGCATGCGAAATTCTAAAATGGGAGAAAGTGATGTGTTATATTAACCCCAAACTTGATCTAATCATAATGTTAATGCCTGATGTCTCACCTGTGGAATTTTACATAAGCAAATCCTTTGCTTTCTTTGGTATTCCTATCTCGAACAACATTGCAGTGTTCAACATCACCAAACTGTGCAAAATGCTCCTTCAAGTCGGCTTCCGACATTGACTTTGGTATAATAATGAATAGACGGAGAAGGCGTTCTTCCTCGTTGACCTCCCTCCTTGACCCTTGGTCACGATTATTGGCAATGAGCACCTTTAAGGACTTTGCATTATTCCCGATGAATTTCCCATTCATTTCTTCCATAGCCACTGCGGCCTCTGAGGTCTTCAGGAATTTTATGTAGGCAACACCTAAAATTTTAATTCAAAAATATTCATTAATTTGTTTTCTTCAAATTTTAGAACTTGAGACTTGCTACTCAATAAAGTTGCTATTATGATCGTGCACTGCAACTAATAATTTACTTCCTGAGGTCTTTAGTCTTCTTTTGTATCGGTTGTTTCATTCCAGTTTGAGATATTGGTTCTATTTACAAAGAACATACCTCACCCACAGAAATGTAATTTAATTTGCCTTCTCCTGACGACCAAGGGTGCAATTATAATTGTGCGAACCATGGTGCTTTTTGGAAGGACATGCTTAGGTCTGGCTTACTAGCTTTTAGAATGACCCATAAAAGGTCCGATAAAAACATGTTGTACGATTGAAGTGAAATGAAAGCAACATGGCAGATCAAGATGTCAACTTTCACTCAACCAGTCCACCTACCTGCCAACCTACCTACCCGCGAAATGAACTTGTTCTTTTCTAAAATTGTATCAACTAAATTCTGATGCACGTGAATTTGAATTGACATTTGGCAATTAGAAGCCTCCCTTCTTCAAATGGTAAATATTTTTCAACAATCATCAATTCAAGCATGTCGAAAAGAAGGAGCAAAGAAACTCAGGTCATCGAATCATTGGGATTTTATAGTTAGAGGCAGGGCAGGACTATGCACAGCACCAAAATACACAAACCACACATGGCTATTATAATTGAGTAATAATGAATTTGTTAGCTTTTTCTTGAAAAGCGAATGATTTTCCTTGGCGCTGCATTACTCTGCTTGGACTTTGTCTTTGGTCAATTAAATTGATTTGCTAGTTGAATATTATTAGCCTGTACCAGTCTTGGAGGAACGAAAACGAAGCCTCGTTCAAATTACCAGTAGCCCAGCAAATGTAAATACTCAGACATTGTGCAATTTAAGAATTACTTTGTATTCATTTGTATCAGTACTCGTGCCAGCAGCGAGCCACATTAAAAAGGTGGGAATTTCGTCATCCTAATTATGACAAAAAATTTGCACCGGTTGCGGCTCCGTGCAAATAACGACATGAAAACCCTTACCCAATACTAAAATTAACTACGCACATCCTCCACCCCGACTCATAAAAACTGACACGCAGTTTCCTTCAAATCAAGAAAAAGGTAAATGAATCCTGGCAAACTGCCAAATGCCACGTTGTTACCTTTTGAGTCGCCGGACGCTTTCTCCTTGACTATCCATAACTCCTTGATGGTTCCAAACTTCTCAAAGGCGACCCGCAACTCATCCTCAGACACATTTTTACCACAAAGTATAAAAAGTCTTGAATTTGGAGGCTCATCATAGTTCTGTGGATCCTTGATTTGGGCGGAATGACTATTTGAGTTTGATTCTTTTTCACGAGAATCCCTTTCAAAGTATCGTCTCTTATCGGCCATTTTGATGGACTCCGCCGCCGTCTCACTCCCAGCACTCGCACTCCCAGTCGTTCCACTCACCGCCGTCCCACCAACTCCGCTCACCGCCGCCACATCCTCAAGCAACATTCTCTCCCACTTTTTTATATCCCAGTCCACCCCAACTGTCTCTCCCTCCGTCTGTCAACAATCCGTCAAAATCAACACTAAAAATCTCCTTCCGATTCCAATATCAATCATTTGTAGGAAAAATGTTTCTCTTCTTCCATTGTTCACTGGCCACTCCACTCCACTACAGCGCACAAGCCAAGGAAAGTGTGGACAGAAAAATCAAAATTTATTTCAGAGTCCCTTCCGTAAAATTGGAGAATAAAAATTTGCACAAGTCACAACGTATTTATTTCACTTCATTCCGAAATTTGCAATGGAATGAGAATACGAATACGAATGCGAATGGACTCCGTGCTCCTCAACCAACAACAGAACAGGTTGATTGCTGCTGGTTTGACGGACGGAAAAGATTTTCTGCCGAAGAAGCCAGGGTTGCTGGTTCTCAGATTGTTGAATGTAATGTACCTGAGTAACTCTTCTGGTTGAGTTGGTTTCACATTCACTCCCCAACAATTGAACGGAGGAGGACCATAAAACCGGATTCATGCACGCATTGGATTTTGCATTCAGTTCTGGTGCGGTGGATGGACGTCTTTTCTGTGAAGGAAAAGGTATGGGTTGAAAAGCATTTTGGCATTGCATTGCATTGGCATCTGAGGATAGGGAATATTTTTCAAACCCCCGAGAACCTTGCGGCAAAATTTTGCTTGGTGAGTACGAGCATGCCTACGGAGAATGGGCAAAGACAAGACTGCCAACAATGCGCTGGCTGCATAATAATTGGAGTTTCTTCTTTGCAAAGGGATGAGCCATAGCATAGCCTGTATACGATATTTAGTTGCAATTTTCCCAGAGAGAGATGAGTTAAACAGATTCGGCTGTTTGGGAGACAGTTGGATGAACGTGGTGTGAGTAAGAGCGAAACTGGTGGATGGATTGACTAGCCAGTCAGTGGATTGCCAAATTTTACATGCATTGCAATGGGCACTCCCTAATTCCACTGAGGTATTAAATGTTTTGTAAGGGATACTTATGAGCGATACACCTGTCCGAACCCGTAATGGCTTCCTCCTTTCCTTTGGTAGAAAACGGAGATTCCATACATTTTGACAATTTGGATTAATTTACGTGGAGTTAAATGGGTTTCCATTTTTCTGTGAACCACTGTGGCTCCAAAGAGAGCACTGCTATGGTTTTTGGTTTTAAGTTGCTGGTCAAGTTTTTTTTTTGTACATTCGGACTTAATTGTGGGATGCATGGATTTTCGGGGCAAAAATTATTTTTGCCCCAGGAAACAAGATTGGATGGCGGTTCGGGAGAAGGCTTGCTCCTTTTCCCTCCAGTTTAGCACGGACGAGGGTTTTTCTAACTGTTCAGGTTTGACTACTTGGTACATTTACGTGCTGCGATTTGTGAATTGGGATGGGCATCACACCTAGGAATATTGTTATTGTTCCGGTTTTTGACCCAAATGGCAATGGCACTACCGTATCTTGCCTATTTGTTATGCGTTCATAAGCGAATTCCAACAGAAGAGTTTGGGTTTGGAACGGTCGAACGGTTGACTTTGTTCACTAAATTTTACTCCAAAATAGTTCCCGTTATAATCCTATTTTAAACCTGGACTGGCATGGTTGATTGGGCTAAATTACTAGAATGAGTAGGGTACTTTTGAACCTTCGTGTGTTCAACACCCATATACCTGCAATTCATTTTAAGTGTCCGGGTAGTTCTTAATCCTATTTTAAACCTGGACTGGCATGGTTGATTGGGCTAAATTACTAGAATGAGTAGGGTACTTTTGAACCTTCGTGTGTTCAACACCCATATACCTGCAATTCATTTTAAAGTGTCCGGGTAGTTCTTTCCAAAGCAAATCAACCAGTTGTATGTGTTGCTAATTAAACTCATGTGTTCAACACAATTTGTCTAATATTTGTAGTTTTTTTAAAATTTAAATGGAAACCCGAAATACCACAGTTCAAATTAACTAGATAACGCTAAACTGTGTGTCATGAGGCGGAGCTGATTTCCCTGCAAATTTGAGTCAAAATGTCTGGGGCAGCAAATATGTGGCATGCGGTTGTTCCATCACGCTAAGACTGCAAAAATGTACTTAAAACGTGGTCGGTCAAACCTCAAACCTAATTCATACAGGATTTGGAATTATGCAATTAAATAGATAAGCAAGCCATAACATGCCAGCCGGACCACCTGCATTTGTTTTGGCCTTTATGCAAAAATTGTTCCAAATTTTGTTGTGCAGACTGTAGAGGGGCGGACGTTGTTCCTGTTGCGTTCGCTTCGCCTTCTCCTACGCAGTCATTATGATTTGACTTGGTTGGTATCTCTCAGACTCTGATGCCAAAGGTTAGCCTTTAACCCACCAAAATTTGACAATGTGTGTTGTTTAGTTGTAAATTTGAGGCGAAAACCTGGATTTTACGATTATATCTGATTCAAAGTAACCACAGCACAGAGCCATGCGTGATTTAAATGTTAAATCCACTTCCCTCCGATGAACTGCACTGAGAGTTACAAACAAATGGTTTATCCCCAATCTACTGACCTCCTGAGGATGACTGAGAGCAATTTTTATTGGAATGCGTGAAAAAGTTGAAAAGTGGCAATTTAAGCTTGATCAGACGACTTTCAGCAGGCGTGCATGGTTTACACTAGCCAGATTGCATTACAAGCTCAAGCATTTATCATCCTAAAACCAGCACATTCCCACTTTACATTTTTAAACAGTGCAACACTGACAAGCCAGCATATGATACCTTTTCATTTTGCAAAGTTTTATTTGCGTTCATTCATAAAATGTGGAACGGTAAATGAAAATTTCAATTACGGATTTTATAATTACCATTTGAATACATTTTGGACGCGTGAGGCAAACATCTGGGAGTTAGGAGTCCATTGGCATTTCTATTCCCATTGGCTTCCTTCATTTGCACATTGTGTTTTGTTTGGATTGGAAATACGTTTTTAGCATGCCACTCAAGTATAGTTCGGAATCAATCAGAGCTCAAAGTTATCTTCGCTTTGGACAATTGCACCACCGACCACCGCCATACCAAATGCCACTCCTTATTTCTGTCGTGTGGTTGACTTTTCCACTTATCTATTAGCAGTATTCGTCCCTCGTGTATTGACACCAGAACGTCATGTTAGACGAAGGGGTATTAATGTTGTACATGATTATCTTTATCATCTTAAAATTTAATTATTCAAATGTTTATTGTAATGGGGGAGAGAGAAATGGATTTGCGGTTGCGGGTACGGGTAGTGGGATGTGCATTCATTCATACATTCATTTGGACCGGTTTCTTGCACCACCGCACCGCCGCGACGCACGTACGTTGACATGACCTCTTAATTTTTAACCTTTTCTTACGACGACCCAATTTTGAACAAGTTCGATACGTGTGGCCACTTCCCCAACAGCAACATAAATAATTCAACCACGATTGTTTTAGGTGGGTACGCCGACGAATTGAATGCCGATCAAATTTTGCAAAGTTCATCTAAATAAACTTATTTTATACAAGGTTGATTCGCAGTCTCTGACTGATGTACTGCAACATTCGCAATATTTTGCCTATTGGTTTTATTCGCTGTTAACTGACTTTGTGCCGAATAAGTTGGAAAAATGAAAGCAGACTTACAGTTTACATATTTTTATATGAATTATTGTTAACGAGCTTACGGTAATAGACAAACTGAAGCGGAGCTTGAGTGGATGCAAAGCACCATGAAATACAATGCTCATTTCATTTCAATGGGAAGTGCATCTCGGGATTCGTGATGCATTAAAGCAGAACGACGTATCCCATTGCATTGTGTGGGATAATCCTAAATCTGCCTTAGCATCTACTCTTCGCGACGACGGGTCGTGCTTTTTTTCCTTCGAGAAAGTGGATTTATGAGTTGTGAAGTTGTGAATGAATAGGAAAAATTGAAGTGCATTGTTATGAGATACTAAACTCAGAGGCCGAACCTTGTATTCGTCGTACGTACGTACGCCACAAGCAACTATAAGACGAGGCAGAACAGTTTTGCTCCGTAATTTTAATTTTTGCAGGCTTGTCGGGAAATCAGTCTTGGTTTGCCTGAATGATTGTCTGAACAGAACCAAATATAAAAATTACTTCAGGCAAAGTCTGAGTATGCAAATGGTAGCGTCAGTTTTATACCAAATTACACAATGTTTCATAAAAGTTTGAAAACGGTTTATTCTTATTTATTATTGCCTGGATTTGCCTTATTGCTTTGTGATCTGATTCTACTCAAAGAATGACTCACACAACGCGGGACCAGGCGAACTGCCTAAGCTGTACAACATTATTTCTTTCCATATTACAAAAATTTTAATCGGGCTTATTTAAGTTCACCTGCGATATTCGTACATGAATATCCGTCAAGAAAAAATTAGACGCTTTTTGGAAAAGAGTCTGTAAGTATTCAGAATCATTTTGATTCCATTCCATGTGTTCTTTGACGACTCCCTTTGTGAAAAACAATTCGATTGGGTTCCTTATCCTTCAATTCAATTAGTTTTTTCTTCCCATTGCCTGTGGTGGTTATGATTGACGTGGACGAAGAAGAAGATGCTTCATTTCCACTGTCGTCCTTCCCTTCAACACTTTCAATTTCATTTACTTCGTCGGTGGATCGTGGATTTAATCCACTGGCGGTGCTCGTAGAACTTCTGACGAAAGGCGTAATTGTATTTGTAAGTGTGGCGTTCCTTGCACCACGGCCGATGAATGAAAATTGCTGTTGTGTATTCTTTGTATTCTTAATTTTTTCTGCAGTCACGGTTTCCGCACACGGTCGTGGGGAAGGCATACTGATTCCTTGAGAAGAAGACTGCTGGGGTGGATTTTGATTCGACAATTGTTGTTGGGAATGTGAACACGGGATTTGTTCAATGTCGGGTCTAATTCCACACATGTATGACTCTTGAGAATTGTGAGGATTTAACTGCTGTGGTGGTGGCAGGTGGGAAGGATTGGTATTATAAGTGAGCCTATTATTACAATTGCTAGCAACAGTACCCGGAACTGACACAAAACTTGATTTTTCAATAGCACTGATAGTGTTGTGAAAATATGAAGTCCTTTTGGGTGCAGGGACACCGGAGGATGACATTGGCATGGACCATTGTCGTCGTCGATGTTGCGTCCCCCGGCCAGTTTCTCCCAGGGGGAAGCTGTCCGAGGATTTTCCTTCCTGCGGTTTTTCATACAAGAGTGCAGTTTTTTCAACTGTGTGATGGAATCTACTACTTTGTGGAACAGAAACAATAGGGTTATTGGGGATTGAAGGACAAGAGGCGTCAGGATAGGAATGCTGCTTTATTTCGGATGGACCTGAATTCCTAGTGGGATTGTAATTTCGTACGTATTGTTTCCTTTGACGCAGTTTTTCACCACATTCGGCAACTGTCTCAAATTCAGGAGCGTAACAAATATGAATAATGCCACCGTAGAAAGAGCGGTTATCCATTTTCTTCTTGGCGTGTCTGAAATTATCAAAATTACAATTTACATAAACGATAATGCGTAAAATAAAAGCAACATTGCATGGCGGGACCAAACTTCAAGAAAGCAATGATGGTGGCAGTTTTGATTCTTGCAACTTTACTTTATGAAGAATTGGCAGGATTAGACAAAAATTGATACGTTGAAATCCAATAGAACCAGCTGAACAAACACATTGCGTTATCTGTCCTATTTAACTTTTCATTCGGCAGTGATTCAAATTGTTGCAAGAAAACGTATTTAAAGCAGTTTAAAACAAGAAAACAAAATATACACACGTTTCAAGCAAATCAAGAGTATTTTGCCTTGGATAACACTAAGCCCACAACACAATAGAACGCATTATTATAATCCAAGCAGTTGGCAAAACCTAATAATTTGCTTTTACGACGCAACACTCTTTTTGGCTGTAGTTGATGAATTCAAGATTGTAAATCTTCTCAAAGACAAGAAGTCATTCCAATTGTCGTTTAACAAGTCATCAATTTACTCCAGTTAGGCTGCACTTCACTGCAGTTGCATTTCAAAGAAACAATTGCATTTCCGAGCTCACCATTATAACATCCAAAGCAGTTTCCGCCTTCATCATACAACAAACCATCCTTTTATGCCAAGTCGTGCTCGTGCCGTGCTGAGAAAGTTTGTGCTTAGATAAAACCATCACTTTCATTTTCACCATTCCTTTTTAAGACACTTAAACCCATGTCCAATTGGGTAGTAGTTAGTTACGCTGAAAAAACTGTGCCTGTGCTGCATGGCTCATCTCAAAAAGGGCAAATTCATAGTGTTACAGGAATGCATTCAAATGACCGACACGACACGACTATTAGGAGGTTGGCTGAATATGCAACTGCTCACATCGTGACTATTCTGTATACATACTTTATATTTTGAGAGTAAAAGTGCATTCAGTTCTTCTCAACTGTTGAAGGATGCATGCATCTCTTGGGTAAGAGAAAGTTTGCGGCAAAGGTATTCGTTAGATAAGGCATTTTCTTAAGCGATTCTTTTGAACATTCAAATACATTGGATGTTACGCCATTCATTGAAACAGCTTTGAGTGTGCTTCATTTTCTCAGAACGGATCAATTATGTGGTAGCAGCATGAACAGCAAAAAATGAAATTTAAGACGTACTTAAAAAAATAATGCATTTCCGTGCAATTGTGTTTTGCAGTTAATGTTAATTTGAATCGAGGAAAGTTTCACAGGATCCCACGGCATAATACTCGCAAATTTCTAGTGGGAGAAGACAATGCTTCCGCTGAATGCAAGGATAAATTCTAAACATTAACATACCTGGCTTCGCGTAAAGTTCCATATTTTAAATAAAATACATGTGTGAATTCCTCCGCATTTGGGTAATTGGGAATCAACTCAAAGGCCTCAACTGGTCCAAATTTTTCGCACAGGGTTTGCAACTCTTCTCCAAGCCCCACGGCGGGTATACCTTGAATGAGTAAGTGCCGAGATTCCGTGTCCACCGTGTACACCTGTGAATCACAAATTCAAGTCCCATCAACCCAGACAGGGACATGGCATACTCTCCTTCATGAATGAGATTTAAAAGTATTTCCGAATCCGGTAAAAGTCAGAGAATCAGACAAATTGTCCTGGTATTTCCTCCCCAACCTGATTGCCTGGTAATTATAGGCACACAGAATTCATTCAGGATGAGCAATACATAATAATGAGGGCGTGAGTGCCGAGTGAATTCAATGAGTTAGTGTGGTCGTCCGCCAGGAATTAGCGCAACGAATTATTAATGAGTTGCACTTGTGTGGGTGACCTACTGAGGGACTTGAAGTCAGACAATGAAAAGTGGTCGAGTTGTTTCATTCTCATTCTAAAACTAGCCGGAAAGGAAAACTCAGACTATTTGATTGAAAGTTTTGAGATGTAGGAATTAAGGTCTTTGATATTTATCACTTCCATGTTGTAGTAGTTGACTTAAATAAAACTAGCCATGGTGTCGTATGTATAAATTCGAAATTGCAACAAAAACGGTTCGTAATAGCAATGAATGTATCGGATACGGCATAAGTTACGACCTAATTTTAAACTCACTCTAAAATAGCAAAATTTATGAATACCTTTACGGCTTTGAACTCCTTTCCTTGTCTATACTTCGGTCTCGTCGTACAAACTTCCAGCTTAATGTGGTGATCCATAGGCTGAAGTCCAGCGACCGTATTTGATCCAATAACGCTTGCAGTATTCATTTATACGCCTTTATTCACTAACATGTAATCAAAAAAATTGATTCAGAATTGTCATTCATATTAATTAATAGCAAGAACTAAAGAATGTTATGGTCGAGGTCTTATAGGTGATTTTAGGTTGATCAGTTTTGCGTACCGCGCGCGTCTGTTCAAAAAAATTTCTAGTTAAAAAATGGACTGCGTTTGCTGAATTGTAGTGTAGCGATTATTGTATTACATTACATTTGAAGGTTCGGGTTCTTAAAGCGAGCTGTATTAACCCGACGCATCAGACATTTAAAATGTGATTATCTGTTCGACATTATTTCCCAGCATTATGCATGCATATAAATAATCTCTGTGCTTGCAAACATTTTGTGAGCATTTGGTCCACCTTTCCTCTTTCATGTCCTGTACTAGAAAATGCTGCGCCCGCACCATCCAACCGCGCAAACTAAAACAAATTGCAGTTTAAGTTGTTCCCAATTATTTGCAATTGTGAATCGCATATTCACAACGCAAGTCATATTTGAGTTCGTTGCTACCTAGAATGCAAGTTACACCACCTGCTTCCATTCATATTCGCAAACATATTTTGCACGTATGCGTATGGAATGGACACGACGTAGGCTTTAAAAACTCAGTCCAGTTCATTCCTTTCGGCCATCACATCGGCCAAGCCTAAGCCTTGACTGATTCACACAATGCTATTCCCACATGTAAATAAAACTTGCTACAAGCTAACCTAACCAGTCAGCAAATTAACAAAATGGTTGAATTTAATGTATGACTGAGCCATCGGATTGAACGAACGATACGTGTATGATGCACATTCATAAATAAACAAGAAAATGTTGTACATCAGTAGAGGATGGGGCAGAAATCCTATCCTATACTAGGAGGGAAGATACACACTGGACTGGAGCACAACGAGAACGTGATTCGGATTGAACTTATTCATGTAATGTTAGTTTGCCTTTTGGCCTAGCGCCGTCCCCTCTTTCTTTGAAATTCCTTTGAAATTGAAATTGAAAGGGATTCAGATGTTTTTAGTCGGACTCACAGGTGGGATTGGAACTGGGAAATCAACAGTGTCACAGATATTCACAGAACTCAACGTCCCCGTAGTTGACTCCGATGAAATCGCAAGAAAAGGTAACTCAAAGTCCGATATTTCAAATGCAAGTTTGTGTATATTTCCATCGTGTTTGCTACTCGCACCCTTTGGACTCCGACTCCGCGGCGCGCAAGGAATATAATATCTATTATTATAATCTCACTTACGCGAAAAGCTACGTAGTCTCGTGTGATAGAGTATTTGTTTGATTCAAACATAAATATTTAAATTTTAAATGGAGTCAATGAAACTCAGGTTTCCGTTTTTCCGAATTGTCAAATTTCATCCACGTGCACATGTAATATTCACAACTTTAATTACAAATTATAAATGTAACATGACATTAACTTGTCCGTTTCAGTTGTTCAGCCAGGACGCAAGGCCTGGAAACAGATTCGTCATGTTTTTGGAGATGAAATTCTGCAACCTAATGGAGAAATTAATCGACCTATGCTAGCCACAATTATTTTTAACGACGCTACCAGAAGACAGGAACTGAATCGTATTACTCATCCGGAAATTAGGAAGGAAATGGTTTGGGATATTGCCCGGTACCTGTTTAGAGGTAATTTGCAGTTCAATCGAATTAACGTTAGATTTTGGCGAGTTTAATTGTATTTAATTGCATTGCCTTGAACTTTTAGGCTATCAATTTGTTGTACTCGACGTGCCTCTTCTATTTGAGACCGGGATCTGGGCCAAATATGTTCACAAGATTATTGTAGTAACTTGGTGAGTTACTTGTTATGTTTCTCATACGTACTAAATACTAAAGTAAATGTATATCTTAGTGAGGAAGATCTTCAACTTCAACGACTCATGGACAGGAATAGCTTAAAGGAATCCGATGCAAAGAAAAGAGTTGAGTCCCAAATGCCCCTTAAGGACAAGTGCGCCAAAGCTGATTTCGTGATAGAAAATTCAGGAAACCTGGATGACACAAGGGAACAAATCATAGGGATCTACAAAGAACTGCGTCAAAGCAAAGCTCATATAAAATTCCGGGCAATGGTTGGTTTCCTGGGACTTTGTACAGGTGGAATTCTTGGAGTTGTAATTTGGCTATTTAGAAAGTGGTTCCTTCTAGGAGGACGACGACTTCGATATTAAGACTACTTTTCGGAATCGCTTAATTTGAGTTTAGGTTTATTATTCCATTCAATACACCAGAATGTTACGTGCCTTATCGTTATATTTGTGAAAACAATGTTTATTTTCAATAAACGCGGGCTGGAGATTTATTTCTATTCAAAATTCTAGTTTATTTTTATAATTCTTCCACAACCTTGATTTCATTTGCTCTTGCACACTTAACATGTTATGTTTAAAATACGGTAGTTTAGTATTCATATTAAAATGACCATTCAGACAAGAATTCAGCCAGCCCAATGATGTTGAACCCTATTTACCAAATCAACCACTTCTACTGGTAATTAATTACGCGCACAGGAACCGTGCTAATGGTAAATAGACTGGTTAAGGGTAGATAGGTAATTTTATTTTTTATTTATTTACATCGTGTTCATATTGTAGGCTTGAAGAGACGAAACTTATCGTATATTAACCTATCAGTATCATCTAGCGCAATTACGCATAATATACACACATAGTTTATCGGGCTGTTACTGTTTGTTAGTTTTTTATAATTGCACTAAATTGATTCAAAATCAAACCGTATCGTTTTCTGGCTGGAATATTGAACTACTACTTTTATTTGTTTTGGAAGGCAAGACATGAGTTCCAGCGCACATAAATCCACCCTCCCACAAATTGTAGGAGGGCTCATCATGGAGTAAGTGTAAAGCATATTGTACAATATCTGGAGGTAGTACAAATAACAGAAGTATATTCGTGGCTAAAGTCGTAGTCGATGATTCTCTTGCGATTGGAATACATTTCGTCTCCAATCGCTGCACTCGTAGATAGTAGTTACGCTACACGCAGATTTATATATATTGTAAAAGGACTAAATCAACCGTAGAAGATAGAGATTTTGTATTGATTCAACCTTCACAAAATCTCAGACCTCAATTCCGTACTGTTCGCGTGTTCGGAGTAGGAAGTTATGGTTTACACGAGTTAATTTCCTTAGTTCTGCCGCCGACTTCTCATTACATCCGTATATTTTGATTGAACTCAAGAACCCTGCTTGCCTTGTTTGATTGGCGTGGTTTGCCATTGCAATGAAATATTATATAGTAGTAAATATTTAACAAATAAAATTAAGACACGCATTACGTAATGTCCTATTTTGCAGTACGGTCGAGGATTTGCTCCCTAACATCTAGGCCAAAGCAAGGTGGGTAAACAATAAATATTCTCCTACAATATAATGCTGTAGGAGAATATTTATTGTTTACCCACCTTGGGCCAAAGTATACAATTATAATGAAAAACCCTCTGGATTAAATATTTGTTTTTGTACAAAAGTAACTCACAAAAAACACACCAGTGGACGAAACACAATCTGCTCTCACTCAGTGTGAATGTGCTGTGAGAGTTAATGAGAAGAAAGTGCTTGTTATCTAAATTAGGTTAATTTAATTAGCTAACACCGCGCACGATTCTGAATGTTCAAGTCTTAAGAGGGATAAATGATATTCCGTCTATCGACCTATCTGTCAATCCTTACTAATCACCTACAAGAAACCAATAAACATTTCAATTCAGTGGAAACACTTACTTTAAATACTACTTGTAAATTATATTCACAATACTAGTCTTAACAATTCAACTTTAAACTACTCACAATAATATGCTAAATCAAAAAATAAGTTTGAATCCATTCTTGCCGTAGTGTTGGTTTCTGTATCTTGTCCCTAAATTTTACGTTTTGTGAAACTGAGTGCGGAGTATCTGCACGGTTAGCTATAACTTGCTTCAAAATTAAAAATCAATTACCTTCCAATTGGGGGTTTAGTTGGGGGGCGGGAGGACTCCTTGTGTCGCCATTGGGTAAACTGTCTGGGGCTGATGTGCCATGCTGACAACCGCCGGAAGGGGTTGACTGATACTTGCGGCTGGCATTGAAACAACTGTGGGTCCAGTAGAAATGCTTGACAAGGAAATTGGAGTTGCTGCCACACTCAGGGAAGGTGTCATTCCAATTGGTTGTGCCATGGATACCAGGGTCTGGACAACTGATCCAGTTACTCCTCCTCCAGCTCCAGTCACATTCATTTGATCCTTCGCATTAATTATCGCATTCACATTCATGTTATTTAACCTCAAGTGAGCATTCTGTGATAGCAAATACTCGTTGGTGGCCACCAGGTCCGAGACCTGTTTCTTCAATTCCTCAATTCTTCGCTTCAGCATAAAATTTTCATCTTCAACCGCTTTCACGGAGGTTGCAGCAAAGACAGACGCCGTGTAATTTGTAGTTGCACCCGCCGTTGCGACTTGGTTGTCAAAACTTCCATAGCCATTTCTTCCGGATAAGTACGAAGGAGAAGTTGCACTATGATGTGATGCCAACATTGGTGTTCCAAAAGCAGTCCGGACCGCCCCTGGGTAAACCGGTTGAGTTCCTGTTGCAGGAGCTGGTGGATTTGAATATTCGGGATTGTAGTAGTCTTCATATTGTTCAAATTCGGTCAAGCGGGTTGCCGCAGGTCTTACAGCTCCTCCAAAATTATTACTCCTTTTTGTATCAGGAGGACCACCTTCATAATAAGATTGAGCTCCAGGTCTTCGTCTGTTGGCTGCGGCCGCACCACGACTTGCTCCGAATCCACCACCACCATTACCTTGATCTGCATGGCGAAACTTACATCCCCTTCAAGTTAAAATTCACCGGTAAATATTTACTTTCTCTCATTTATTGCCTTTCTCTCATTTTATTGCTTACATTACTACAAAATGTGTGCTTACCCAGGAGGCCGGTCACAAACTCCTTTCAAGTAGTCCTTGCAAAGTGGGATTTCAGAATTATCTTCTGTGTCCCATATTGAAGCTGCTGGGCGGCCAATGCCCCCTCCTCTTGTTGCACCTCTTGCGCCTCCTCTGATTCCAGATCCATTTTGTCTTGTGGCGGGTTTTCCTCTCATCCCTTTACCTCCACCTCTAGAAGTTGTAAATCCATCTCCACCGGTGAAGGTTTCCGGAAGTTCCCCCGTACTCTTGTAATGTTCCTCCTCCTCCCGTGAACAGTGGATAAACTTGCAAGTGGATCTAAAACACTTTGTTTGCTGAAACATACATTCAAACAACAAAATGACACACGGCAGCTGTTTTGACAGGCTTAAATACTATGACCTCCACTTGCCTGGTAGTCGTGACAGAAGATGGGGTCATTCCGGATCTTAATGTCATGGGGGTGAATGAATTTACAATTATTCCCACGATTACACACATTCCTCATAAAATCCCGGCAAACGCGGTCTTCTCCTTCACCTTGGGAATAGTCATCATCTCCATTCAACATGTCTCCTTCGCTCATTGCATTCCTCCAAAATTCAATGTAATTCTTGGTGCTCGGGAGGTCACCCCTACTTAAATCACTTGGAGTGGACCGGACCGGGGAGGAATGTCAAATCTAAAGATCACAAAAACGTGAATGTCAGTTCATTTCAGATTTTGACCGCCAAGGAAATGAATCCACATTAACCGTCGTCGACTAATAATAATAAAATCACACTTACAATACAAGCGGCAAGTGCTTAAGCGGGAAGGGGTCCAAAGGTCAATGTCCAATCAAAATGCCAGTAAGGAAGGATTTTTGATGTCAAATAAATTTGGTTGTGGATGACGGCCAAGTGCAATAAGCGGAGCCACAAAAAGGCGATCCGGAGTTGTGCCTTCTCTCCTATATAATTTTTTTTTGCCTTTTTGCTTCGACGGACGCCTGCGTCCCAGAGGTGAATGAAGAAGGGCCGGTGCGGTGCGATGGTGTGGCGGACGACGACGGGGTAAAACGGCAGGGACATTCAACGCAGTGGAAACACAATCACCAAATGGTGGTGGGTGGGTGTGAGGAATTCGGCAACAAGGCAATAGGTAATCCGTACGCTACGAATTAATTCCGTTCTCCTGAAAAACTATTTTAATATTTAATCATGTACTGTTGCTTTTTCTAACTCCGAATGTCCAATGTGGAAGAACCGAAATAAAATATGGGAAAACTGGCCCCCGCCCCCGCTCACTCTCCTCCGTTGCCGTTCGTTTCCAATTCTGCGAATGTGCGTTTCAGAAAAAAGGAAACTCGATACAGTAATTTAATATTTACAATCCCAGTCCACGTGCGATTCGAACATTCGAAGGCGACGACGCGACGTAAACCTCATATGAACGTTGATGTAGATTGTGCGAGAACAAGAGCAAACACATTCATTATTTACAAAAACGCATTTTAATTTTAATGCATTCACAATTATGCAATCGTTTAAGCTTAGGACAAACCAAAACCAGTGCAGTGGTTCGTCCTATCTGCATTTGGAGCAAACGCATTAGAAACGAGCGAATAATGTTGATTCTGGATTCCAAAAGAAAAAGGTCTGCGGTTGCAAATTTTCTTTCAGATGATGGAGAGATGGATTTACGATTCGCGATTCATGTCTAGCACTTTTCAGGGAAAACGAATACGACCACAAACAAACTAGCCTTGTATCAGTGAGTACATTTCCATTTCTCTAGTCAAATAGTCTCTACTTTGAGAGTATAAAAATAATTAAATTTTGTGAAATTTTGCGAGTCAAATACAATTTTACGTATTTTTTCTGCAATGTCATTCGAATTGGCGAATTGGTCGGAAGATGCGATCAGCGATCCTAGTCGGCCTCTCATCTCGATGCGAATGAGCAGTCCAAGACAATAATAATGTTCCCATTGTTCCCAGAAGGACCGAAGAAGAGTCATGCACATTGCACAGTTTCAATCCCAGTGTTTTGGCTCAATAATGCAATGCAATGAATGACGATGATTGATTGATTGATCGATGATGGTAGTTATATAACCAATCCAAGCTTAGAAATAGATGTAGTAAAGAAACATTATGCCGCACTTAGTTTCCTCTTCTTACCTGAGCCTCTTGGAATAGAATCTATTAAAATAAATCTCAATTTAATCTCATTTCGTCAAGTTGTGACCAAAAGACGAGTGAGACCGAGAGAGAGTTGAACTTAGAAATTTGGATTTTTTATCAGGTAGGATTTACTTTATAGGTAAGCTAGAACAAGACGACAAACTATCCACACACACAATAGTTAGTTAGTAACCTTTAAAAAAATCAAAATCACAATGCGCACGTAATTAACCCACGTCTCGTCATCTAGTTATAATAATATTGACGACGGCAATGCTGTTGGGTAATACGATTTCATAACCTATTCAAGATTTGACATCCATAGTATTATACAAAACTTGAAAATTCGACTCCCGTTTGAAAATTCAAACAAGAGTTTACTGGCTCACTAGAAGTACGCAATTTTGCATTTCGGCTTTGTGTTGCCAGACTGGATTTTGGTTGTGTTTCATGGTTGGGCGCGCGAGGCCTCAAGTATTTTGAGAGCTATATGCATGCATGGTGCTTGGGTATACGCAAGCGTGGGTGGGTCATCAACATAAATCTGTCCAGACTGGATTTTGGTTGTGTTTCATGGTTGGGCGCGCGAGGCCTCAAGTATTTTGAGAGCTATATGCATGCATGGTGCTTGGGTATACGCAAGCGTGGGTGGGTCATCAACATATCTGTGTTCGTGGCATGGCCATCCATGGCGTAGTGTTTCTTATTCTTGAACCGTAAGGTATTATACTGCGTTTTGTCTTTCATCATGTGGAACAGGCTGACCGACCCGGTGAAAAGGATTGGGGATTCTGGGTAAAAGGCAAAAAGGTGTGTGGTCAAAGGAATTTGGACCCGAAGACGGAAAGGTCGATCAGGTCAGCCCGTCAACCACGCAGAGCAGACAAGTTGAAACAAGTTGAGGACCCGGAAAACCTTTCATCCAACCCCATTTTGTCAGTACTGAGCCTCTTCCACTCAAGACGTTTGGTTTCATTCAAGTAAGGATTATGTTTAATTTATTGAATACCTGAATATACATCTAGAATGTGGATTATTTTCTATTTCGTCAATTCACAATTTACATGTCTTGTTAATAAGGCATGGCGGCGCGGCGCCAGCCAATCCTATTGGTGTTCACGCATTTGGTATCAATTAATTAGTTTTCAAAGTCCTTCCAAAAGCACCTGTGATTATAGCGATTATATCATTGGCCGTCAAGTGAAGGAATATTAATATTTTTTAATTCTGGGTGTGGTATACTTTCTTTCCATGAATTTTTTACCTCAATCTGAATTAGAACATGATGGCCATCTTTCAAACCTTTTTGAAGGTGAAACTGACTGAATGAATATAGACTTGCAGGACAAAAATGTATTTACTTTGAATCCGTTTTTTATTTTTAGTGTGACTGGCCAGAGCTAAAAAAGCCCTCGATGAAAAGAAGGTGTAAGTGGAGAGTGCTAGATTTAAATGGTCTGGTGGACACATCTGCCGATAATCAAATACGTCGCCGATTTTGTATGAGATAATGAACAATGGAGCGAACCTTGGGTGCTGTCAACTGTATTCTTCAGTACGAATGGACTTGGCTAAGCGCTGGCAGCGTTATCATCGGTGTCCTGTCATTACTTTCAGTTCCTTTTGGGATCTTTAACGTTTTGTTGGGTATTCCTTTGATCTTGATCAGCTTATTCTTAGGGTAAGTCGACTTAAAGTCTATTTTAACTATCAAACATTGTGTTGTAAATTATGAAGTCCTTCCAAAAGCACCTGTGTTTGCAACAATTGCATCATTGGCCGTCAAGTGAAGGAATATTAATTTGTGATTCTGGGTGTGGTATATTTTCTTCTCACTGAAAGTTCTACCTCAATCTGAATTTGAACAATTTTGCATTTCAAAGCATTTCTCGCATTTCACTCAGGTTTTTGAACATTATAACACAATGCTAAATGTAAGTACTGTCTTTAAAATTGCAGGATTTGCTTCCGCTTTTACAATGACTCGACAGAAAGTGGGCTGAAATTGAATTATGGGAACACCAAGCCGGTTCGTAAGGTGGTGAAACAAACGAGAGAAAATGCTGCGAGGAGCTCTCCGACGCGTGAGGCTCGGCAGAAGATGGATATGAGAATCACGGGTTCGTCAATAATTGACGAAACTCTCCATGAGATGATTGATTACATTCTACGGGATTACATTCACATGTGGTATGATCATATCACTGATGATGACGAATTTGTACACGAGCTACGAAGAACAATTAAGGACGCTTTGGTTACTTTGTCCTCGAGGTCAGTATTACTGGTTTTTTTTATGCTGCTTTACTGAAATAATATTTCATGACATTTAACAAATGCGATGCTTTTAATACAGGATAAAAGACGTAAACTGGATACCATACTTGACGACGGATTTGGTTGACGATGCAGCATCTCATCTACGCCTGTATAGGCAATCCTTATCCAAATTGAAGGACAATCCAAACAATGATCTGATTTCCGTATTTTTTGACTTGGAAGCATCTATGGAGAAGAACCTTTGCCGGGATATGGTCTGCACAGATGATTCTCATCTAAACGGTATTTTTATTTGCCAATTGTTCAAGAATTAAAGCCATTAAGACTAGACCTTACTTTCATTTTCTGTTTTAAAATGTTACTTTTCATAGATTATTTTCAAGGCTTAAGTGAAGTGTTGCTCTATCTGCTACTGCCGCAGGAAACTTACGGGTGCAGCCCCGTGGGGTCTTTAGCCCAGGACTTGCTAGTTAACCATGTCTTAATGCCGTTGCTGCATTTAGTTGCGGATCCTGACTTCATTAACCAGTGCATTATTTGGTTGGTAAGTAGAAAATAATAGCCAATCAATACTACCACACTAATATTGGATTTTGTGTGTTTTTGCACTTCATTTATAGCTTCTCATTTTTTTATAGTGCGAAGGCTTTCCTGTTACACCTGATATTTTTATGATTGTTCTCCGATCGAGTGACACCATGGATGAATTATTTGCTACGCAAGACTTTTTTGTTCAGCAGATAACAGAAATTGTGAGTCGTCAAATTAAGTCAATTGATATTTATTTTTTGTTTTCTGTTTATCTAAAAACATTTTAATCCTTTGAAGCACTGAATCTTAAACTCTCTGTTTATAACAGAAAAAGAACATGAATACTGGTGTGGGTGAAGATCAGAACACATTAAAACAACAACTGAAATGCCTAGGGTATGTCAAAAGAGCAATCGAACTGCAGATAAGCCACTTAAAGGAAGGGAAGCATGGTGATTGGCCTGATGACACTGATGGTGAAGATTGGCAGCACTATTTTATGACTGGAATGAAGCTGCATAGCTTGACGCTTGAAGAAGTTTTGAAAAATAGTGTGGCGCTTTCTTATTTTTTGGACTTTATGAGCTCAGTTGGAGGGAATCACTACCTTCTCATGTTTTTAAACGCTGATGGTATGTAATTTTTTAGGGTTTTTTTGTACAAAATATCAAGCTTATTTGAATTTGTAATTTTTGAACTCGTTTGAATTAGCATGGAGGCAGTCAGCCGAATCACAGTTAAATGTGATAGAAGAATCTCTGCGAAACACTAAAGCTGGAAACGAGCAAGCCAAAAACAGCCAAGCTATGCTGGATTGTATGAGAGATGCCGCTCTTAATATTTATGAACAATTTCTGTCCGAAAAGGTAAAAGAGACTAAAAATATGCTAGTCGCTAGTGTTGTAGGTAATTTATACGTTTTTTAAACTTGTGTGTCATGTGTCTTTAGGCAGTTCCAAGGGTTAAACTTCCGGACAGTGTCATCAAGCGATTTTATATTCAAGTCAAAACGGAGACAATAAATGCGGAGTTATTTGATGACCTTCAAAGGTCTTTGATTGAAAAAATGCAAACCACAGAGAAGTTCTTCCCTGCTTTTACGAAAAATAAGTCGTATATCAAATGTCTTCTGGAGTTGGATTTGTTGAAAGCGGAAACCGTGGATGATACGGTATCAGCACACAGTGCATCTTCTGCGTCTGATGAAGAAGAAGATTTAGTTTATGATTTGTTGAACGAAGGGGACGTGATTGACGCAAGCACATGTAACCAAAAGCCAACTGTAGAGTCGGATGTTGAATTTCAAACTTGTCGAGAATGCCTAAAAATGAAAATGCAAAGTGCTGGAATAAGACCTGAAGATCTGCTAGTGTGGGAAAAGAATATCTGGCAGAAGAAGTATAAGCTCACAGTAGATATCATTGAGGCTGCCCTTACAGTTGAAAAGGGAAAAACCTACGGGGTCTACGTTTTACTAGCCACAAGAACGGACGATTATAAGAATGCAAAGACGAATAAAGACACTGAGAAGAAATGGCACATCTACCGGAGATATTCGGACTTTTATGACTTCCACCAATGGATCAAATCGAAATGGATGAGGCTCAATAAAGTAGAATTCCCCAGCAAACAAACGTTTGGAAAAACGGACCGCGCCTTCTTGGAGAAAAGAATGGGATCTCTGAATAAATACTTGTCGTCAATACTCTCAATGACGTCTGAGCCGGTAAAATATTTCAAATTTCTTCAAAGGTGTTGAGAGTTTCCCGTTTTAACTTGTTTTAAGGGGCACTGCAGTAATCAAACTTTAAATCATTTCCTCCTTACAAAAGCGCCAAATGTTGCAGCTTTTTCATTGTACTTTTGGTCGTCAACGTCAAGGAAAATAAAATATTTCATTTCTGTGGGTGAGGTATGCTCTAAACAATAGAATCGATTATCTCAAACTGAATTGAAACAGACCTCGTAATTTTATACTTACTTTACTCAATACCTTCAAAACTTGACTCAACCACTCAACTGCTATGAGTTTTTTTATTTATTAACATTTTGTAATGTGTTTGTTTTGCAGTGCTTTGGAGAATCTCTGGAAGACAGTTTGCTTCATTTCTTAGAACCGGGTCCCTATGTGGTTCGTAAGAAGCATTTCAGTGAAAAGGTCAGTGTGTGAAAATGTCTCGAATTTTCTATCATTATATCCATTACATACCAGATACGTAATTGTGCAACTCTACATTTTCAGATTGACTCTCTAGTCAACATGACAGTAAACCCGTTGAAGCAATCTGTCAAAAGCGTTACTCAAGCCGTCAAAACAATGCCTGGTAATAATTTTACCGAAATTAATTTTAGGAAGAGAATAATGATGTAAAAATACAATATTATACAACAAATATATCAATAATTTTCGTTGTATTATACCTCCAGATACTCTTTTCAACACAGTCGATGGTTTCACCAAAATGTTCCAAGGCCGCCCCGAATCTTATTTTGCCGAAGCCATGAAAGTTAGTGCATCAATAGACATCGAGGTAAGTTAGTTTTAGATAAATAGCTTAAGTTGGACCTACGTGCTCTATTGTATTTCACTGTTTTTTTTATTTCAGGACGACAACATTCCTTTAAGAATTGTTCTACTTCTCATGGATGAAGTCTTCGATCTCAAGTCACGAAACCAGTGGCTCCGTCGGAAGATTGTGGTTGTTATTCGTCAAGTCATTAAAGCTATGATGGGAGATAATTTAAATCGTAGAATACTAGATTATGTGGCGCATCTTACATCTCCAGTAAAAGTTGCCAGTTACCTTCGAAATTTGCAGTGAGTCAATTAACCAACCGACTTATTCAAGTTTATTCAATAATTGGAGATTTCATTTGAGTTGAATTGTTTAAAAAATTATTCATTTATGTAGACAAACTCTCTGGCCTAATGGGCACAAGATCTCACCAGGAATTCCGAGGAGTCCAGATACAAAGTTAAAAACACGAGTTGCTGCCAAAGTCTCATTGCTGTCTTCACTTTCAGGTCAGGAATTAGATTCGGAACGCCCTGAATGAAATCCAATACGAACATTGTGCACTAGACTAATTTATTTTGACATATTAAAGATGAACTCAAACATCTGATCGGGAGTGAAACAACTAGGAGAGGCCTCCTCTGTGTATTTGACTTGTGCCAGAATCAAGTTCTGAATCAACGACTCATCCTGGTTCTGATTGAAGGGATCATTAAAACTTTGTACCCTGATAAGCCATTTGCGGGTCTCTTCCAGAGATTGCATTTCCGCTCAAGTCGAGTTGGCAAGAATCGGCCCTTTCTCGTTCCGACCAGAGTGACCCTTAAAACATCTACAATGCCAATTGGGAATCTGTCGCCCCGTGGTTCACGAAAGAGGAAATCTTGAAGCACTCTGAAACTCCCAATACTGGCAGAGTTGCAATAGAATTGGGAACAATTGAATTCTTATTGATGCCAGCAGTCAACTCAGAAATAATCCGACAAATGCTGTGAATCGTGTGAATTGCCTTTCAAATAACAACTGTGCCTTTCATTGTATCCAGAAATAATTCTCAGCTTGAAGGTATTTATCAATGGCATCGATTTTGCGGATGCCCTATCATTCCATATTTCTACCAGTAAAATAACAGTTATCAGTTAAGAAGTAATTTACAAGTACCTGCACGCAAATATAGTCAATATATTTATGTTACAAATTGATGGATTTTAATCTACGCACTTCAGTTAGATTTGATAAAACGGAAATAAAGCGAATGTGTGAGTTTACATAACAGTGTTTCCAAAACGTTTATTCAACTTATCAGTCAAGGTTGCCTATTTTATTGTTACGACCAAGAAGTATTAAAATGCAAAAAAAAAGATTAATTGGAGAGAAAGCTACAATCAGGATTCCAATTGAACACATTCCTAAAATATCACGCGTATGCTTAAAATGGCTAACTCCTAAATACAAATACAAGGCCAGCCACCAGGTACCGTTAAGTTATAAAATTACACGTTCATGGAATTACGTTTGCTAGGAAATTGAGCGTCATTGACACTCGACACTCGTACAATTTTAATCAGGATATTTTTTTCAAAACAACAGGCTGAATTTGAGTCTTTCTCGTTCGTTGCTCTGGACATAGCACAATGAAGAGTGGAGTCCGCAGGGAGATTCAACCAAAAACAATTCGAAAAGCTCTAACCACTTCGCTGACAGCTTTCTTGAGCATATCGTCTTGTGTTCTTCGCATGACTAGAATTTCCTCTGGCCAATATTCAGTCCATTCCCGGTCCTCTTCGATTAATTCCTCAACGAGAACTTCATCTACTTTATCCCTTGGACGATTTGTCCATTTGGATAGTTTTCGCCTGGTACTGACGGCTAAGCTACTGCTTGGAGACAGGCATTCCCCAGCCAATTCAACTGGGATAATCTCCAAAAACTTCTGAAAAACTGCTTTAGCGAGCGCTTCTTTAGAGCGTGGGAGCCGAAGGCGTTGAGCAGTAAGGGCCAAACGGCCGGGTACGGATTTTATCAATGTACGGTTTGTCAATTTCTGATTCTGCTTGAAGAACTTCTGTTATGATTTTAGTAATAGTGTCTGCAACAAGAGTCTCAAAGGAGTTAATCGCAATGAGAGGTAGGTTTTCGGTTGTATTTTCCATTGGTGTGGCCGTTGCATCCTTTTTGTTCATTTCTAATACCCATTGTTCAATACCGGCGCAACCGACTTGAGACCAATGCTTGCCAGGCGGAATCCACTTTGTCATCCACAATTTGCATAAGTTTTGTCTCGTCAAAACTACTGGCAAAGAAGCGTCCGTAAAGGGAAAATAAGCTGGAGCTCGAAGATGGTGGCGAATATGGTGGTGGTGGCTTGCTTGGAATTTCTTGTGCCGAGAGCGCTTCTAGTTCTAGTGCTCGAATCTATATTTTGAATTCACGTTAAAAATTATGTAATTTGTAATTTGTCTACAATACTTACCTCGTCCTCGATTCTTCTTTGCTCTTTAAGAATTTTCTCAGCCTCCTTCTTTAGTGTTTCATCGTCAGCATCTGGTGGTGAAGTACCAGAAATCAGATCATCCTCGAACCATTCATCATCCGGATCCGCAATTTTCTCCTCTACGGATTCACCATAGTCCTATACAAATTCAAAAATAATTGTTATTTGACAAATAAAAAATACGCATGCAGAAGGAAAATACAATTTCTGTTTACCTCTGTAGAAAGTATAAATGGAAACGCATTTGGTTTGCCGATGTCCGATGAGGACTTCCTTATCCCACTCATGATTTCTTTTATTCTATCCCGAACCGATTGAGCATTATTAGGTTGAGCTATTTTTGCTGAAATGCGTTCTTTTTTAACAACTTCCTGGACTAATTTTCGTATTATAGCTCCAGCAGTATTGTTTAGGGAGCGATCATTCTCCAGAATGTTGGACAACTTCTGGGTAATTCTGGCATCACAGACAAAATCTTTTTCTTCGTCTTGTGGTGGAAAGGTGGTGTCGGC
>JAAXYW010000802.1:0-29131 GCA_036851895.1 Orthonychiurus folsomi | reverse complement strand
GCACCGTATATGGAATCCCTTCCCTTGACCAGTTACGAGCTTTGGGTGCGGCTCGAGTACTACCGTATTAAAAAACTCCTCTTCTTCTGGACCACTGCTGGAGGTCATCGTGTTGCAGGAGCGGAGTGGGAGCAAATATTCTATCGAAATAATATTAAAAACTATTAGCTAAGACTCAAATGATAAATTTGAGAAGTTGGTAATGTATTGAATTATAAAACTTTAAATCTATGAAATTTTTTTGATAGTTTGAACTGTTCGTGTTTTAGATCAAAAATACTTACCAATGACATCAACCCCAACGTACTCCTTCAAACAAGAGGAGTTTTTGCTCAGGCCCTAAAAGGGCACAAACCAATAAATCAAAATTAACATTTTGAATTCCCCCATGCGAATAAGTTGGGATCCCAAGGCAAGGGCGGGCGCGGCTAGGAAAACCCGGACATAATGCACCATGCATCGCAAAGCAATTCATATGGAGGCGGGTTGGAATGTAAAATGCAATGCACTTTGTTTGACGTTTTACACTGAACTGGACAGTATAGTACCATAAACCATAACTCATGGCATGCCATGGACATATATGAAAGACAATCATTTATGGAAATTATAATTAGAGTGCTGCAAATGACGGCTATTGTTATTTGGTAAAATATGCTGTGTTCCGGTGGGGGCTGTAAATTAATGTACGGGATCCGATGACTACACGACATAAAAAGCGCATCTTATGACTGCGAATACTGCCCCCGCTTTGAACGGACGATCACCACCGAATGATGGAATCTTGAGCCTGAGTTTTGTCTTGACATTTAGTACCAAATGTGGAGGAGGGGAGTGATTTACAACAGGACATTTTAATAGTTGAAATAAAGGCGACTTGGCAGAAGCTGTAAAATTTTGACTACAATGATCGAGGTCGGAGAAAACCTTGGTACCCGTCATGCATCAAATCGAATCACAGCAGGAGAAGTACAGGTGAATATTTGACGACTTGAAAGGTTGGAATTCAAACCGAATGCCTTAGTACTTACAAATGTCACTTTTCACTCACACTTTTACTGATCACCCTTTGATTGGGGAAGGAAATTAATGACTCCTATTCAAGTACTAGTAGCCAAATGCACAGCCAGGGTGAAGAATAAAAAATGCTTCTGGTTCAGTCGTGCTCAGATTCAAGGTTCCTGTCAGACTTTAAATCAATAGGTGCTGCTGATAACTATAATTTTTGCACTGTAATCATAATGTAATGCAATTTAGTGGCTAAGTATTTCTGCTTCACTAATCCCAGATTGGATTGCGTAGAGGAGGTGAACCAGTTTCGAAACAGAGCCGGTGATTTTGGATTGAAACAACAACTAAATTAGACCACGTCTTAATCTTGATAATTCCAGAGGAATTGACAGCGAAATTTTGTACAATACCAAAATTCCAATATGTTGCTGCTTCCAAATTTCATTAGCTTGGCTAACTGATTTAATTTGATTTTAAATTTAATATGTTAGTACCATCAGGTGTTGATACAAGAATCTCAAAGTACGACAATAGTAGCCGTTTCATATTTACTGAATAATCATATTTATACTATACATACTGCTGAGCTAAAAGCAGTTGCACCATTCGCCGATAATACCCAAACGCAAGAACAAAGTTAATATTACGTTAAAATTATGACATGCAAATTAAAAATACTTTCCTGCCATGTAGGCGTGGTCAGAATTTTTAGTGCGGTTGGCTAATCCTCAAGGCTAACTACTAGAACACTAACGAGTAATCTGCAGATTTTCTCAGGACACAGGCGGCATCCTACAAGTTCAAAGTAATAAAAGCCCCATGCTATTTGGTAAACTCACACTACACAGCTAAACAAAAGCAGAACAATGTTAAATGAGTGGCTCTTTACATGCAAATTGTTTTCTGTCTCTCTTCAACCGCATCCATCCATGAACCATGAATCTACAGAGCCTACGGTTGGGGTGCCCGACGGCCACTTACGTGTACCTGAGCCTGAGTACCTGAGCTCTGTGATAATTATTTGTATGTTTTTAAGACGTGTGACCTTGGAATCTTCATTAAAATTACTCAAGTGAGTAAAGTTAAGTGGATTCAGCTGGCGGAGGTCCACTCGTTGATTTACGGGCTCTTTGCTTAATTTTGATTCAAATTTCATGGGCACAGACTTCCTGCATTTGTTATTTCTGTCTCCGCTTACATTAAATGGCGGAAGCTGTGCCCTCCTCTGCCCTCACGATTTATTTTTGCATTTTCCTCGAAAGCGAAAGTTTTGGATTGGGGGGATCCCAAACTCGGATACCTACACGTTGGAATTTGTAGACAGCCTTGTGCTGCCGTAATGGATTCCATGTCATGCCGTACATGTACATACTTGCAATGCAATATGCAATCCCTACCCGATGAATCGCCGGATGCAAGTTATTGCACTCTGAACTCCGAAAGAACGACGGATTTGATGTGCAGTTACCTTCAACAGAAGATCGAGTTCACACTCAATTTTTCTCAAACATTCCTCAGCAAATTACTGGTTTCATTTCAAGGAGCTCCGCGGGTACTCCAATCCACGGACGGATCCTGAGTTACTTGATTTCGATTTTTTTAAATTGTCGATTACAAACTGGTTCCTTCCTTAATAATCGTGCGCTCCGAATGTTAATTCCTTTTTAGCACACCTTGGTGGGATTCCAATTAAAAGCAAGATGAATCCTGCTGTACAAACACATATTTTTATTATTAGGCATCCTGCCAAGGGGATTTGGATTTGAAACCAGTTGCAGTCGCGTCGGATCATCCCCTGTCTTGTCAAATTCAATGCACGATTGATTCAGAAAAGAAAATTGTCAAAACTACACATTCTCGAAATCACTACAATCGCGACGGACGCATCCACTCCAATTCCATCCAACTTTGCTGTTGGACGAGTTTAGAATTCATTGTCCTTTGTGAAATTTGTTGTTGTCAACTCCAGACTCATTATTCACACCTGACTTGTCGCTTCGAGCCCATGTACTTCCCAACCATGTTTTCCCTTTAAACCGGCCTTAATTAGCTAGCAGCTAAGCCGCGCCGCCAGGATGGGATCCAAGATAAAACTCGGGCCAGACGGCCCGGCCGCCCTGACCGTTCACTAACCTGAGGAAAAACCATTCCACTGAAATATGCATCCGGACTTGGAATGGTGACTTTGATGAAATGTTTTTGACAGGCGACAACAATGTGATTCTCCAGGTACGTCCAAGTATCCGTTGTTGTAAAAACGGTTCCATCCACAGGTTGGGATGTGGATGGAATTCTGGAGGTTCTGGCGTCGAGGTTTGGTGGTGGGGATCCAAGCACCCCCAAACTCAACGTCATCACCTACAAAAAAAATAAATATGAAATAATGTTATAGAGTTGTAACAATAATCCGAGTAACTTTGAATTCGCCTTTCACTCAATCATAATGGTCAATCTGTTGCAGCTATCACACGAAAACAACAATGCTCAATGGCCCAACAATTTAACAATTCAAAATCCCAGCATGGCTGCTGCTGTGACTGCGAGCGAGTTGATCCCATTGAAATATAAAGTTGAGTAGAGAATATGACAGGACGAGGTAAGGAGGCAAGTTGCTCTACTAAATAATAATTACGTAAGGTTGACATGCTCAAATATTATTCGGCTACGCTTTCTTTCGCGTCTCCCCCGTCCTGCATCCCACCATCGTCTTAAAAAGAATTGAAAGAAAATCAATCCATGTATGAGGGAGCAAATTGTCGTCGCTCTTGGTTCTACTTCACATTTGACTCTGAATCTCACAGTCATTTAACTGGGAAGAAATCAAAGTCAACTTGAACGCAAGGCTAAACATTCGATTTACTCAATGAACCTTAGCGAGATTCTAAGGGCTTTTACTGTACATATCCAAATCCTCAGGTATTTGCAACAAACTCAAACTGATTTCAAAACTATTTTTTATGAGTTTTAATTGTAAACTGGAACAGCATTGAATTAAACATGTGTTGAAAACGGCATTTCTCAAATATAATGTTGTACCGTGTATCACGTATATGACGAGCCCGCGTGGCTTAACACATTTATAAAGAACTTTTTAAAAAGAATAACATTTTTAAGAACGTAAGCTATGAACAATACTCGACTATGCTGATGGGGATTGCCCATTTAATTCTTTCAATTTAATACAAAAATAGGGTTGTTCGCATGAAGGTCGTTTAATTTGTTTGAAAATTAACAGCCGTGTACTCAGTACAATCAGTTTGTTACTCTTCATAGTAGATGCCTCTCAACATAACACCCAATTTATTACATATTTTATCATACTTTCAAACGCATCAAAAGAATCCCTTGTAAAAGAGCACAAACTCTAATCCAATATTTATCTGCATTTGATATCTCAATTTCGGCTAACCACACAACACAACAATGCAATCAACACCCGTCATGATCCGCTTCACCACTACAATACAAATACCTACAATCTCTTACATTACAAATCCAATTCTTACCAAAGTGATGAGGAATCCCTCCCTGATTGGACTTGACTTCCCCGCATTATTTCGCATCACTCAAAAGCCGCCGAATAATCTGGCAGGCGGGAAGACGAAGTGAGCGGAACTTTTTGTTAAGTTATCGTCGTCGTTGTGTTTGTTGGGGTCGCGGCGGACTTGCGCTCGCGTGAAAGTAAAAATCCCACTCTAAATCCACGGAATTCCACTCCCTCCACTTTTCCACTTGTGAATTTTAATTTAATTCCGTTGAATTAAAAGCAGTAGTAGTCGTCCGGCCCCGGTCTAGCCTCCACTTCACCATTTAAACGTTCACTTCACTTTGAGATGACTTTCCAGTAAATAAATGCTTACGTTCCGTGGACTGCTCCCTTACTGATGTTGTTGGTTAGGAGGAAGGAATCCATTTGGGAGATACTGTTAATTGCCACATGGATGGGATGAGAGTGGAGTTTAGTTTGTTGGACGAGGAAAAAAAAGGCGAATCCTTTCACTTGTTACGTTGACCTTGCGGTTGGGCGGCTTTTGGGGTTTGCTCCCCTTCAGGCACTCCTACCTCCAAGGGGAGATTTTCTTCAACAATCAACCAAACCCCCCCCGTTCGCCACTCCAAATTATTATACACCACTAGTTTATACCTTCCCCCGCAATTTTTACAGAGGATGTGACCAAGTTCCCAGCAACAATCAAGAAAGAATCCGTCCACCCTTCTCCTTTACCTGCCTAGCTGCCAGCTGGTACATTTTTTTATGGCCAGGCCATCCTTAACCCTGCCAATGCATGTCCAATGCACCACACCTGTTTTCCCTCCACAACATTACACGTACGTACGTAATGCCATCAAAACATGCAGTCAACAATGCAATTTTGTTGGATTGTTGGATGCTGCAGCTGAGCTGCTCCCTTCCCATGATTTTTAATGCACATTTTGTACAGAAATCCCCATGACTGTCCAAAAGTCATGCACATATGTAGCAGGATGGGAGTTTGTTGGATGCGTTAATGCACGTAACGTAAAAACGAGAAGGATTGTCACTTTTTTCCACGATGTGACACGGCATTTACATTTATTTGCATGCAATATGATGTGGGATTAAGACGTTGGATGAGTTTGTATGTATGTGCGTGTCACACTAATGAAGAGGGGATGAGGAATCACTTCAAACTCGTGTCACCTGCAGCATAATTAATGGGAATGACACATTTTTCACCGAAGAAGTTTAAATATGGGTATTTCCTTTCACGTATCCTCGTTCATATGGTGTGGAGGACAACCTTGACTCAAATCTTAAAGGGGATGAGTCCCAATGTAATTGTAAATGATGAAATGACTTGGCAATTGGTGGTTTTTATTTTATTTGTTGGTGTGAGGGAAATAAGAGCCCATGGCGTGTGGACGGATGGCGACCTTGCTCTCCCAACTCGCGGAACTCTTTTCTTCGGACGCCCACACTCAGACCAACATCCCACATACTCCATTTCCACAAAAAAAAACTACAATGATTACCGAAGGGGAGTATAAACAATGGGTGCAAATTGTACAGGTAGAGGGATGCAAATGCTTATTGTGGAGTTGAACAAAAGTGAGTGGGCTTTTTGAATGTCAGAATTAAAAGGATGCGATAGGATTTTGTATGGAGGAGGACCGCAATTGCAACTGCAGTCATGGACGTGGAACGGGAGCTTTGAAGTACGTATGTATGGCAAATGCAATGTCAATGTGTCAATCGGGCGGGTCATACACGATTTGGGAATAGGGGAGTGACATTAAGGAAGTGTTTTGTGGCTGACTGAAATGAATTTGGTGGAATAAATGAAGGAAGTATGCTTTACAACAAATTTATTATTACATTGTTAACTGTCGTATCGGATTTAATATTTTTCTTCAATTATGAAGAACGTAGTACAAGGTTTGGGATAATTTTGCCAGTCAAGAATAGCTGAAACACAGAAAGTTATGGTTTGTAGAAATTATAAATGTCGGATGTTTCTGAGAGCAGCCCGATTTTACCGTAAGTCATGATTTCCCCCGTAAAAAGCGAGTTTAATGAGATGATTAAAAGTCAGTTCCGGATTCACAAGTGCAGACAGTCAGTCGTGGGGATTCCGCCTTATTAAAAACAGGTAGAAAGGATTTTTGCATGGTGAGACAATTCCACTCAAACCGTAAAAGTCACCATCCGCTCGCACGAACGGTTAAGTTGAATTAGATTATAAATTATGTAAATGACAGGACGAGTCGGGTTGATCTTCCTGTGTGCCGCCAGCCTCTCGTCATTTTCATATGATTTGAAGAATGACAAATTTGTCACACTCATAATGAGTCGTCTTCAAATTCGCCTCCACTTGGCCTTGCCTTCCTTTTGCTTTTTGGCATTGCCTTCGATCTCCATTTACATCATCTTTTCATCTTTCACCTGACAAGTCGACAGTCCCATCCATGATTACTGTGATTACACGGATGTGATTCTATGAAAAGAAAAAATACATAGGCAGGGTGTGGGAGGAAGAGGGAGGAGGAAATCATTGTGCGAAAACAATAATTAATCCTTGTTTTGCATAAGGATGATGCATGTCGGTGCACTTCGCCAAAGCAAACTGCAAACGTGCAATTTACAAGGTAGGACGGCAAGGCGGACATCGGTCAGTCCCTTCCGCGGAACCGGGTTCACGTTCGTGATTCAACTTTTGAAAACTGAACTTTACGGTTCAGTTCAGTTATTCGCACATTCCATTAAGTCATGAGGACCGAACTCTTCATGGAAGGAGACGATATCCAAAATCCATTGTCGCCCATACACAATGTTGTGCAAAAAAAACCTGCTAAGGTTGCAAATTTTAAAGGCTCCAGACAAATAAGGTGTGCTAAATGTCCTGGCCGAGCCCGTGGGAGCCATGCATGCTAATGTAAATCATATTACTCCACTCCACCGTTGTTGCGCTCCTTCAACGCGCCCACATTTTAACTGCTCAACTCACACTTCCTGTTTTAGACACACTGCCATTTTAGATGAACCATGAGCCAAGTGCACGGGAAACCGCCTTGCAAAAATTTGCAAACATGAGATGGTTAGCAAAATAGGTAACATGGATGTGGTCGTACTGTACTTGTACGTACGTACGTCAGATGAACGTACGCAGAATTAAAAAAATAAAGGTCTTTGTGCAAGTTTCTGTTTCTACAAAGTGTACGTACTTCACCTGTGCAAATCCACAAAATCCACCTAGTCTTAGTTACGTACGTTGACGTTCTACACCTGCCCAAATTTGGATGGAATGTAAATTATCGCCTCATTTCTAAGGACCACAGATGTGTAAGCGTGTTATTGGCCCAACCATGTACATACAAGTTGGCATTACGATGGGGTCGGATTGTTGCAATCCTAAGAAATGACCGCTTCTGATGGATCCGTCCGTCCATCCGTTGTTTTACAGTGAAGTAAGGGAAGGGTGGATTTATGTCAAGTTTTCTTATTGGTCGAACCCGCCCACACTTTTGGCATTCATTACACTACACTCACAAATCACAATTTGTGAACTATGGGGTCCACCACTTTTTGTGGGGGTTAAGAGTAGAGATAAATATCAAAAGGTGAGGCTGTACATGGTCACCTGTTTATTTCCAGACTCATTTAATAATATGGGACAAGAGCACGGGAATTGGATTGAGGATTTTGAGCACCCTTTCTTATTTCATGTGCTCTATGTATACACTATTTGCGCAGTAAGCACTTGATATGTGCAAAGCTATGCTATGCTCCCATAATGTGCACGGCACAAGCACACATGCGGTGCGGAGCATCGGATCGTGTGATCTACCATTGTGCTGTGCACTTCGTCTTAATTACTAATTACATCTAACTCCTTTTAATTCAACTCAAATTCATCAACATTGATTAAATTGGGTTTTCATTCAAGGTTAGGATTGTTCTACCTTCCAAAATACCAAATGCAGCAGCGGTGTACCACGCCCTCCACCTCTGTTGTTATTAAAGTTATTCGGGTTGGCTTGAGGGAAGGTTGAAAGGGATTTGTACAAGGTAATTTACGATGACTGAAAATGACAACGATTAAAAATGGACAGGGGCTCCTGTTTCCATTGCAGAATCAATGCAGCCCACGCATGACCAGCTGTTTTTATAAGCCCTAGCCCTAGTACTGTCCGCAACTGCAACTTGAGACTGGTGAAAAAAACTAATAAATAAACTCATTTACTCATATATAATTTATTTAGAACAATCGGCAATTTGTGTTGGAATTTCAAATTCCGCTTAACAAATTAATAAAAATGCAAAATATTAATTTATTGTTAGAGTTAAATCCAGGCGTTTACAAATTAGTCACAAAAAGTTGATTAGAATTATTTTTGGATTGTTGTAAATTCTGCTGAATTATTATCGAAATATAATTTTTGTAATCACATTTTACTTCAAAGTTCTGGCCCTTGAGCTTTGGAAAGCAATTTGAGAATGATAGATATTGACATGTGTAAGGTGCAAAATATCATGAATTAGAGCTGAGCTGACCACTTCTATTGTTAACATCATCGGACGTCATGTGGTGCAAAGGTCAAATGGGCATTGTACAAACTGCCAATGTACACCTGATTAATTAAACTACACCAAATGACAATCAAATACAACCCTTAGTTTAGCATGTGTATTCTTGTTTGAGTCATTTCTGTCACTGTCATTCGCTTGAGTTCCATAGTTTAAAGCAAGGCCTTGTTTTAAAAATAACAACGCCTGTGGTTGTAAAGTGGTGGATTAATTAGCACAAAATGTACCTGACCACCTGCACCGACATGATAAACACAACTGAACAACGTGAGGTTTTTTTATCTGAACAACATATAATCTTAATAGCGTTAACTTGTAAATTAAATATTGGCTTCGAAATCAATACAAATTTTTTTACATGAAATTCGTACAAATTGATTGATTACTCACTTAACGTCAATTCTGTAATCACTCTTTAATTTAGAACATCTTTTGTAGTCAATTGCAAAGCAATTTAACATCTAGGCCTGTCAACATTTTGACTCAATATTGGCTGTGGATAATTCCCAGCGGGTGAATAATTTGCTACAACGTATGTGACTCCATTCTTTGTAGCGGTTCCGAATCCAACTTTGGTTGTTGATTTCCACACAACGGCAGTAAAATGTCCATTCATATTTGACCCGGATGTGATAATCACTGGATTATTATAGTCGTAGAATTTCTCTTCTCCGTACCAAGCATTGACGGCGGTTTCACCGTTTACGGTTATCCCCATGGATTGATACAGATTTTCGCCATAGGCTCCGCCTATTGCAGCTGGACTGTGAGCCCATGGTGATCCATTCGCTAATTTGTCGGCGTATGCTTGAGCAGCTGCGGTCAACTGCAATTTTAATTTAAAAAAAAAAATTTGAGAAACTAGACTGCACTGGAACTACACAGCCCTGCGAAATAAGCCTGTGTTGTTATTAATTAATTAATTATTAATATTTTGTGATTTTCGGTGAACACAAATATACTACGTAAACTTCAGTTAAAGTTTGTTCTATCACATTATGTTAATTTGAACGGCTGAAAATTAAGTGCTGAAAATTTGGTCAAACTTACCGCAGGATCTTCAGTCAATGGAGCAGCGCAATGCAGTTTTCGGAGAGCATTGGATCGAGCGAGGGCAGCATCTCTGAAAGCCTGAGATGCTGGAGCACCGGTTCCGGTTCCAGTTCCAGTTCCTGGAAATGGATTCCATGGAGTTGTAGTCGTGGCTCCGCCTCCCGGTTTATACCAAGATGGACATCCGATGTTAAAAGCAAGGCATCCCAGGGAAACAAAACCCAGACTTGCTTGATTAGCTGTAGGTGCTGAGGCGAAGAACGGAACAGCAATACTCTGGAAATAAAGGCTAGCGTGAAAACTATGTATTTAAAAGCGAACACATTTATAATATTTAATATCATACCGATTGAACGAAGATGACAACAAGGATACACAAAGTTGAGAAATGCATTGTCACGGCGCGTATTACTTTTGCTTTGTACGTGAATTTTTAACTTAAGATGTACAAAATTGGATGCAAAGGAAACTTTTATACTAAAAAATTAATCCGGGTTTGATTAAACAAATCAAACTCTGCGGTTAGAGATTCATTCTACATCTTAGTCAAATATTTAGACACATGGATGAAAATCCTATTCGAATAATGAATGATTTGAATGTCATTGCCAATTCAGGAAAAACGTTCCTCAAAATAGATATAAAACACCTGCCATTACGAATTCAATTGTGGATACTATAACTGTGAAGGTTACACACAAAGCAAATAAGCTAATTTTACGGTTTCACTGTTAAAGCGCAATTAATGTGTGCCACGCACTCTTTAATGTTGATTTTAATGTGTTTCGTCACCAATTCTTGTGTTTGTGTTCAATTTGCACACTTGTGCGAATGTCAGGCGGCCTGGGTTTGCATGTTGTTAGAGAGTTTACATGTTTAAAAATCTGGATTTTTCTGCAAACTTTTAGTTCAGTTCAAAATCAAAATCCATAAGTGTCAAAACCCATTTCTAAAATCGCGAACAGATCTCAGAGGCAAACTCAAACTGTTTTGCCTAATGCTTTTCTACAAATCGCAAATACTTATTCAAGTTCAAGGTTATCTTAGTCTAGAAATTTAGATAACAATTCTCAAAACACGTGAGATTGCTGGGAACGTACTTAACCCGCAAGAGTTCCAATAGCCTACTCAAGTTTAGGTCGTGCAGAAATCGCTCGGCGTCGGCGCTCCATTAATAAGGGAGGTTCAACTATTGAATCCATTGGTGGAATTTGAGGATTCATTTTTGTTTACACAAAGAAATCAAATCTTTGCCATCAGTTTGGTCACAATCTATTTATTCCAATTAATAGTGGTTGGAACAGAAGATCAGCGGCCAACTCAAACTGCGTAGAACTAACGATAGCAAATAATAAATTAATGGTGCTGTGTGTAAGTGTGACATGCTCCGTTTGAGCCGCGCCAGTAAACAAAAAGTTTGCATTTTGCTGACACTTGTGGCCATCTATACTCGAGTAAAGGAAAAAATCTGATTTCAATTAGCAAACGCAACAACCAGATTTGCCTCACATGACTCGATAGATTTTGCTGGTGAGTGGTGACTTGCTTTCGCAACAACCAGACTTGCCTCACACGACTCGATAGATTTTGCTGGTGAGTGGTGACTTGCTTATTGGGGCTACAGCTAATGGCATTGTTTTGCTCAAGAAGACTTGGGTTCACATTCAATTTCAATAATACTAAAGTGATTAAATGATTTTTGAATTATTGATGAACTTAAAATCTGATTTATAAATAGCCCTTTCAATTTATTAAAAGTATAATAGGCACCGAGTTAACGCTTTGGCTTTGACGCATACTATACTTGCGTGCATTTTTAGTAATCTTTAGTCAAAAAAATTAAATTAAAATGCAAATGTATGCAAATTTAAAATTGGTTCGACTCAAACCTCGTAAAGGTTGGCTTCACAGCTGAAAAGGATAAAGGAAACCTACCCGTTAGCGGAATGCCACTAAGAAAAAGAATGTTAATTAGAAGATACCAAAATGACATTTCATACTGGAGGCTGGCATTTTACGCACGCCCATCGCTCAGCCAAGTTTTTGCCATCCATTAAAATTGCACTAAAAGTTATTCCTTTGGTCCGCTTCGCACATTGCATTTTACTTATCGTACGTAGACTGGCAAAACCTTTGCATCTTCGGTTCTGCCACGAATATTTTCAGTTTACTTTCAGTTGTTGCATTATGAGACACACATCACATCACATGTGAGGTGGTTGGCTGGACATTGAACTTGAAAGAAAACTGACGGGAAAAAAACTCACGGAACCACTTCTACTTTTTACGCTCCTTTGGAATTCCTCCTTTTTGCTGAACAATCTGCTTGAGTTTTAAGCTCAAAACATGAATGTAAATTAAGGCGCTTGTATCATCAAAGGGTTAACACCCGGGTTAGTANGAACCACTTCTACTTTTTACGCTCCTTTGGAATTCCTCCTTTTTGCTGAACAATCTGCTTGAGTTTTAAGCTCAAAACATGAATGTAAATTAAGGCGCTTGTATCATCAAAGGGTTAACACCCGGGTTAGTACAAAGAAGGATGATCCAAACTCAAGGGTAATTATAGTTACTGTTGTTCTAATTTGTTCAAACATTGACATTAACTTCATCCTTGGATTTCTACCTGGTTTCCAAATTTCAAAGCAAATTTTATCTAAAAAAATCTATTGTTTTGGTTGGGCGATCAATCGCAAATTAAATTAAAACAATGAATCAAGTTTGCTCTTGTTGCCTCCTACAATTATTTGGCCCAGAGTTCATTAGCACCTGGTACACAGCAGAAAGGTGGAACTTATCCATCAGTTTCTGACGTTTGCAACTCGGTTGGCTTAATGACCCTTATGACTTGGTGGGGTTGGTCGGATTTGATTTGGCGGAAAGGATGGGGAAAACAAAACACTTTACTTTGTGAAGTATTTGTTTGGTTTGGAAGGATGTAGACGCATCGGGTTCTTCGGTATGAATGACTTACCTTGTGATTTCTTGATACAAAATCACAAGAATCCGGTCTAAGAAAGTGAGTGTGATTAATCTTTATGTTGGTTTGTTGAAAATCGTTGTTGGAAACCGGCTGGAGGAAGGGAGGCGGATGACCGAGTCCAAGGCAATCTTCTCCGTTCCCTTTGCTAAAAACTTCTGGTGAAGGCAACAAACCTTTTCAGTTTGATCTCTTCTTTCTCGGAGAGCGCATCCCGTTTTCGCCCACAATTTTACTTTTCTTTGGGAATCAGTAGGGGTATTTTAGTTTGGGGATATTTTTACCATTACAGTATCGGCTATGCAGAAGTGGTTGGTGTTGTTGGGCCTTTGTGGCCTTTCAGCGGCCGCACCTCAAAATTGGCCTTATCGGGACTCCCTTATGCCGTACCGGTATGGATACCCTAGCCAATCCCAATACAAATTTTTACCTCAAATTGAAGATGATGAAGAGACTGGGCCTTATTTAAGTGGACTGCATGGACGACAGGATTTGGTGATTGGATCCGAAGGAGGTTGGAACACAATTCAAATTTTATTTATTTTATTTTCTCCGAGAAATTGCCCGATTACAACTGAAAATTACACCTGAATTTGGATCGCCCGGTTCACATGGATTTGGATAACCGGTATAAATCAACATGTAATGAAATCCGTGACATACCCAGTAAAGTTTGAGAAATCAAGCAAACCTGCAATCAACGCCGTTCAAAACAAATAATTTTAACCTTAAAATTCAAACTTTCCTGTAGATTTTTCTGTTCAGAAGTTTAATTCTTGTTAGACTGTTTTAAACCAAAATTTGTACTTGTCAATGAATATTATTTGATAGTAATGAGCAGCTATTGTACAAATGCAAAATACAAAAAAAAATCACAAATGAGTCACACGTTATAAAATGTCAAATTCCCAGGAGATCGAGCTCGACCCACCGAAGAGCCAAATCATTCAATTCAGACGGGGTCAGCGGCTCCAATCGTTGAGCCCACTAAAGCGCCGCCAGCAAGTCCGACCCATAAACCAGTTGGAGTTGACACCGGCAGACCTGTTCAACCGGTATGAATCCATAATTTGTAATACCCCCCTTTCTACGCAGTACTTACACTGGAAATCAGCAAAGTTGAGATTAGCTAGCGGTGGTGGTGGAGGAGGAGGAGGGCCGGACTTAAATTTATTCATTTACATTTGACTTTCACCGTCGCGCGTCGCGTCGTCGTCCGCGAATATGGAACCCAGTGCCAGTCCATTATGCACATTCCAAGATTACGAGTACCTCAGCCCTTCAATTATTATCTGACAGATACTGTTCAAAGGCTCGGGCGTCACTAAAACTCAAATTTGCATAATATTAATCAAGCCGGGATAAACGCTTTTGCTTGGAGTAGATGTATGTGGAGTGAATAATAACATTCACAAGGAAAGGGAATGCATGGCAGGCCAGGAAACCTGTTTCCCCTATGCAATTCCATGCAGTGCGCAGTGTCGTGGCTGGTTTAAACCCCAATCATCTTCCCTGCTGTTTTTATCTTTGTTCATCTTCATTACATGGCAGGGGAATTTACTTGGACATGATTTAATTTGTTAATTGCCCAAAACCATCAAGAAACCGCTCAACTGTTAACCCGTATTTATAGATTTCAATCAGTCACTCAAACTAACCACTTCAATGCAATGTCCAGGCAAACATTTTAATGATTATGTACATGGGCTTTAAAACCAATACCGACGTTGATCGCATTTAAAATTCTACATAATAAAATTCTTTACTGCATCATCAACGGCCCATCTTCAGAATTTCTTGATTGAGGTTTTGAATATTCAAAATTGTAATCGACGTCAAAATTTGAATCAATTTTATTTCCAGGCTCCATTCCCCGCTGCAAGGCCACCACCCACCCAACCCCCAACGGGAAAGCCCGAAGAGGAAGAAGATGACGAATCCGAGGAAGACGCGGATGCGGACGCCGACGATGACGTCGAAGCCGAGGACGACGCTGAAGACGAAGCCGACGACGGCAACTCTGACAATGCCGCAGATGAAGAAGAAGAAAGTCCAGATGCAGAGGATGACGAAGAAGAGGAAAGACGACGACAAGAACCACTCGTCATTCTTAAAGAAGATAAAGTCCCACCAACTGTTGTTCCAGTCGTTCCAACCGTTCCAGCCGTCCCGACTATTGCCCCAGTTAAACCAGTTGTCAATACTACCGTCGTCAATGGAACCAGTGGCACGGGCGTGACAGAGACTGATGTAGTAGAAGACTCATCCGAAGAAGTTGGAGTTCCTCCAGGAGTCGAAGCCCTAGTCCCAGGCTATGTCACTGATCAAGGAGAAGTCCTTGTCCCAGTTGACACCGTCACCGGTGACCAGCCCATTTCCATCGTTCCAGGTGAGTAAAAATTCAAAAGCGGAAACGAATTTACACTTCTTATTTGAATTACACACATTTATTTTACTCAATGCACTTTTAATTTGATGAATTGTCTCTGCTCCAATCAGATCCCTACGGTCAACCCGCCCGTGGTGTTCCATTGACCCGTGGTCCACAATACCGAGGACCCTACGAGGAATCAGATGACTACGAATCCCCCTACTTTTACACAGACGGCTACGGAGGACTCCGTCGACAAGGTCTGTACTACCGCTTCTGAAGGTCACACAAGTGTTTGTTCAATTTCAAATTGGATTTGCTCTGCGGATTTTATTACACGTGAATAAAAGGAAAGAAAATTTAATTTATTGAAACAAACACTTGCGTTCCCTTTTATTTATTTACTCTTGCTCTCCCTTCTCTTTTAATTTTATTCTTGGGATTATTACATCGGAATAAATTCCAACAGAGGATTCCGATGAAGTGGACACTGAGGTGGAGGTCAAGGGTTCAGGAAAAGTTCCCAGCGCTGTAAGCGGAAGCTCAAACAGGGATAAGGACAATGTCGTGGAAGTCGTTGATGAAGTTGAAACTGATGATGAAGATGCGACCAGTGGTGAAGCCAGCTCAACGAAGGACTCTGAACCCGATTCCAAGGAAGCGGAATTAGAGGGACGAAATGAGTACTTGACAGCTTTCCCACCGTCAAGGAGTCCGGAATTCTTCGCGTATATCAAGAGCCGAATCCCCGTTGACTCATCTTCAGAATATGACGATTACTCCTCCGGAGAATATAATAGCCCATACGGAGATGAGCCAAGGCCTGTACCACAACCAGTGTACGTTCGACGACGATTCCAGCAACAAAACTCTCCATCTGTTTCCCTGGCTGTGTCTTTGTCTGGGAATCAGCAGGGCTATGGCAGCACTCCAGGATACTACAATCGAAGGGTCCAGCCTCAACCGTTCTATGGGGGATATCCATTCTCTGGCCCTCAAGGGTACTACGATGACTATCAGAGCTATCGGTGAGTTTTTTATTGTTTATTTGTTTGTCCTTTCAAATTTTGCAACAATACTCTTTGAAGATATTACCAACTTTTAAGGTCCATTCAATAGTTTACCATTTTTGTGTTTTTCAGACCAATGCCGAGCCAATTCTTCCGTCGACCGGTCGCAGTGTACCGACCAAACCAATTTAATGGCTACCCACAACCTTCCGTTGTAGCTTTCCGACCAAATCAATTTGGCGGTTATCCACAAGCAGGAGGCTATGTTCGACCTAATTACAATAGGCCAGTCCCATTCCGACCAAATGTAAATGTTGGAGTCCGACGACCCGTCCAAACCGGTGTCAAACAAAGCCAACACAATGTTGGATATCTGCGACCAACGGCCGTCAAAATTACACCCCTCCGACGCCCGACTCCAGTCATCAAACAAAAGAAGCAACCAGTTCCAACTCAACAAGACTCCTATGAAATCTATCCATTTGCGGATACCTCCATTGATCATGACACTTCATCAGGGGCAATGGATTCCTTCGAAATGATTCCAAATCTACCCAAGGACGGACAAGACGGGAAAACTTCCATTGTCAAAACAAGGCGAAATGCCAAAATGGCAAAAAAGCCAAACAAGAAATTAATTGAAACCAAAAAAGCCAGTTCCGCGGATCCACTTAATATTTTAAAGAAAATCAATCCCACTGCAAAACGTTCATAGACCGGACACGAACGCGTTATTTGAATGGACTCACTCAGACACGAAAAAGACTTTATACTTAATTGAATCAATGCTCAGACAAATAGAACAAGGAGGGGTACTATATCCACGAACGAACACTCGGAGTTGAATTTAGCCACTGTTGGAAATTTAGAAATAAAGAGATTTGATTTTAAGAAAACAGATTTTATTATTATTAATTAATTATTATTGCTAAGTACATATTTACAAAAAAAGTGGTGGGGGAGGGGGGAAATATCAAAATGGCCTTCACGTATTTTCATAGTCGTAGTTGTCGTCCGGTGGATGGGGATGGGGAGTGGAGGGGGACTGCTGGGGTGGGTAAGGATGATTTAATTTTCGTGGTCTCCAACCACATCCGGGCAACGGTAGTCCATCATCTCCTGTTGGACAAGGTGCGTCCAACCCGGGTACACCTGTCTCACCTATTTCAAGAATTAAGCCTGATGACATTTGACATGATTAAACAATGCGTTTGTAAAAACTATTCTTACCTTTCTGACCGATGTCCCCCTTCCTCCCTCGTTTACCCGGGGAACCCTGGTAAAAATGCATAGGATTAGTTTATCAGTTACAAAATGGTGGTTAACCGGGTGCGAGCATTAATCTCAAAAACCGAGAACACAGGCACAGACTGAATACACCATTGGAAAACCATATGAAGTATGTCTGAAAAAAATCTACAAATACAGTTTCACGAAGAAAGAATTATTTCATTGAAGAAATAAATTTGCGATTTCGCTGAGCTCACTGATCCCAACGAAAGCTACTAACTTTCCTTGGCATGGTATTTCTAATAGTGTAAATCAGTATGTGTCTGCGTTAAAGCGATTGTTAGAATACAATCCATCCATATGTCTGACCATTTAAAATGAAATGCAATATAATTAGTGTATTTAATAGTAGCGTTAAAAGCGTATCTATTTTGAAATGTTATGAACAAAACCACTAACGTATTCGCCCTTGACCCCTGGCTCCCCCTTCGGCCCCTAGTCATTCGCAAACTCAAGATTAGTTATTTTTGTGTTAGGAGAGAAGTAGTAGTTAAGGAGAAGAAGTTTTTAGCGAACCATATCACCGGGGATGCCGTCCGTCCCCTGTGGACACAAATTAATTGATAAAATCACATCACACAAAATCAATCAAATCCTCCCAGGCTGCCTTCATCGTGCATCGTCTCCCGCAATGCTGCGTGCTCCGAACTCGCTTTTTGATAAAGACAGCCATGGAAGGGAGCCTTTGGATTTGTTCAACTCACAGGTAGTCCAGGTTCCTGAAATAAAAATGTACCAGTTAGAAAAATCAATGGCATGTTAAAAACTTGGCATAATTTTGGCAAAACGTCTATCCCACACTATATTGTTGGGGCTGCCCATGCAGCTAAACCGGCTCTGTATATTTTGAAGTATTTGTGTTGTAGCATATTAGCTTGGGTTTGGTTAATTGGATATTGAAAAATTTGACGATTTTAGAAATTAATATTTGTTTGGTTCTGCTTGAATATTTATTTCAAATTATAAATCCCGAAATGTTAATGGCATTATTAATCGTAAATGTTGCAACCTTTACAATATAACAAAGTAAGTAAGACAATGCAAAAATGACTTACTCCTCGAAGTCCCATTCTCCCGGGTTCACCTTGGGCGCCCTGGAAATTTAAAAAATTAAAAGAACTGATCGCTTCAGGATTTCGTAGCTAAAAGTATTGTAGTTGGGAGGAAATTACGTACCTTCATGCCGTCAAGCCCAGGAACTCCCTACAAATAACAAAGAAAAATACCTTTCAATTTCAAAAAGTGAAAACTTGGTTTTAAAAAAGCAAACAAAGAAAGCTGCAAGCTTTTAAGGCGGGTTTCATGCGTGTATTCCAACCATTAGACCCTCTCCTGGGCGTCCGGGCTCGCCGCGTAGTCCCATGTGGCCCTGGAGGGATAAAAAGAGACACTTAAAATTCATTCCGTGATAAAGATTAAAGTGAATAGTCATTTGTCACTCACGGGAAGTCCCATTGGGCCTTGTGGCCCTTGTTCCCCCTTTTCTCCCTGCAAAAAAAATACGGAAAATTGTTTTCTAATGCAATTTCCGAGCAAAGTGGATGGGATTTGACAGCTGGGAAAACACAAATGCCGTTCGGGGACAATGAGATAGCCATGGACAATTGAGATACAAAATCTTAAAGTAGCAAATAAACCTGCATCAAACTCTCGTTTACCGCACACAGTATCAGCTATAAATGGAAATGAAGTGAAAAGTGGATGATTATTTCCACGTTTTGAATAAACGCCGTTCGCAGTAGAGTTGTGGAAATCTCTAAGGATTCTTACATCAAAAGAATTTGGAATGCCTCACTAATTTCGTTTCGTAGTAATCGCTCTATGATTCTAAAAGTTCAAATTCAAATATTTACGAATTTACGCTGCGACGACATCAAAAACTGAAAACATGCATGTCTTATGATGTTGCAATGTATGTATGTATGTACGATTAGAGTGAATAGTATCCCCGTTTGGGGTTCTTCCTACTATCACTATGTAAGGTATGGACCGGAGCATGTGCTCAGCACCTAACTCACGGCCGACCTGAACCCTCGTACACAGTTAAATCAGTGCCAATGAATGAGACGCTAATTTGAATGAAATACTTTATGTTGAGGGAAGTCATAGCCCCATTCAGGTGCACGACGGCAATAAACTTATTTTATTCCGCATCAAACTAATTTCTTTTTCTAAATTAAAAGCAAAAAACAAACCTTTGAACTCGTTGAATCGCCCTTCTCTCCCTTTACACCTGGCGGTCCCTGCAATCCGGGCAAACCGACTGGACCTGGTGGACCTGTTGCAGCAAAAAAAACACAATTTACATTTAACTCAAATAATCGTCTTTCTGACAAAAGCAAATCGATAAATCTAACCTGGAGGACCCACCAAACCCTCTGTTTCAAATGTCCCATCCCCTTGTAAAGCTAAATGCTGTCTCCGTCGAAGTTTTTTGTACTTTTGCTGAAATCGGACAAAAGGAAAATGACATTTAATTAATTTGGGGCACGGATTATTGGGCGGCTGAGTGACGGGGAATCCGAACGGATCGAGGACAGTGAAGTCGAATTAAATGCACAAAGAATACGATTGTGCACTTGACATGTCTGCACAAAAAAAGAGAAAAAAAGTGACATGAATGAAACTCGACAAGTGTTCGGAAGGAAGCGGATTTAATCGCTCTATACTTGTAGGTTATAAAAGGCCATTCTAATCTCGGATTCCAAGCCCAAGTCACGAACGGATTCCCCAAGTTCAAGTTCAGCTGACAAATCGAAAGGGAAATTCACTCCCAGTCAAGTGGAAATAAATTAATTCCGACTTACAGTTGACGCCGGGTCGCCTTTGTCTCCCTTGGATCCAGGGTAGCCTAGTCAGGGAATCCAGGAGTAATTAATTTAATATCTCAAGCTATGCCAACTCGCCAAGTGGCATTAACTATTCAACGCTTAACAACAACCCTGTCCTTATACGCGGATTTGTCTTAAAAAGACCATTTAATAGTAATTACGGACCCATTACAGAATTCAAAGCATGCAGATGAACGGAAGGGAGTATTGTATTGTAATTTATGTACATAATCAGTTGAATGCAAATGGGTTTAACTAACCTGGAGGACCTGGCAGACCCGGAGGACCCATCAATCCTGGAGGACCGATATCTCCATACTCTCCTAATTACACAAGAAATATTAATATCAAAAAGAATGTTGGACAAATTAAAATTTGCCGAATTCACCTTTGTCTCCCTTCAAACCAAGTCCACCAGGGGAACCTGGCAAACAGAAACACTTCAACTTATTGTGTACATTTTATTAACAATGCACTTTTGATATAAATCAAGCAAACTAACCAGGCGGCCCTTGAGGTCCTGAAGGACCATCTTTGCCAGAAAGTCCTGGTAAGCCTCGAGGACCAAGTTCACCTGGAAAATCCGAATTAATTTGACTTGAAATTTGAACTTTACATAAACTTTGCGATTTAAAGTAAACTTTAGAAAGATCAGCCGTACCTTTGGGACCAGGATCACCCATAATACCTGTAAAATTAAAAGTTTTAATCAGTTTCCATAAATTAAGCTGTCATTCTGTTGCTTTCAGTTACCAGGAAGACCAGCAGGGCCTGGCGGCCCACTTTCTCCAGGAGGTCCTGGCGCGCCTATTCATAAATTTAGATTTTACATTTATATTTTTAACAATTTTCTAGGTTACATGGTAGTTCATCAATTCAAGCATTCCTCCTCACCCAAGTTTGCAGCTTCTCCGTTGAGTCCTTTCTTTCCCTTTAAAACACATTAATACTTTAGAATTGTGTATTTTTTTATAGCATGCTTTTTAATTAATTGGCTCTCTTACTACTGTACACTCCTATATACCCTCTTATAACTGACAATGAGATAAAACCTGTAGAAGATTTGAGTATAAAGAATACAAAATAAAAATTAGTACGCAACTTGTAAGCAAATTTTACCCGAGGAGGTTAGTGTCGAAACTAAATCAAAAACCAAGCGCGAATGCAATACATTGAAAGCAAAACAAACACGTGACGTGACACATGCAGGCAAAAACAAAGGAAAAATGTTAATACCCTTCTCCCTCTTTTCCCGCGTGGGCCCCTTTCCCCTTGACCCTGGGGGCCTACATCGCCCTTATCCCCACGGGGCCCTGCCGGACCTTTATTTTTCACATAAAAACATAGTAAAATCCAAGAAAAAAAATCAAAAAGTGAAAAGATTCGAAGAAATAGTGAACATAAAAAAACCTGAAGGACCTGGTGGACCTGTACATGAAAACCAAAGAAAAATTTGAAATCAGAATAAAAAAATTATAGAAAAATCATACAAATAATATGAATTCTATTTTTTAAAATCTCCATTTGTGTTTGTCACCTGGAGGACCCTCAATGATTCCAGTCGGAAGTCCTTTCCCATCTAATGTAGTTGTCATTCCCCGATCTCCTTTCAAACCCCGATCCCCCTACGAAGTTAATTCCCCATGTCAAGTCAAGTGTAGTTTACACAATTTAAAATGTGTATGTGCTCATGCAAATTAACAATCAACAATCCCCAGTAAAATACAACAAATCTGAGTGAGAGAAATGATAAATGGGACTGACACAGTTGGAGAAAGGATTTCATTAGTTTCCCACATTCCATATGGCAATGGGCACGCGTCGGAAAAGTTATTTTTTTAACAAGTGCTATCTGTAACAAGGTATATTATCTTCCTCTCGGCCATTGTCATCTTAACTTGAAAGAAAAACTTTTTTTTTATTCTGGATCAGACCATGCAAGGAGAAAGTATTTTAACAAGACAGATACAACTTTCTTCACCGTCACTGACGGCGTGTTTACTTTCCTACTTTCCCTTTTATCAGCTTTTTCTTGCCCGACTGGGTGGAAAAAAGAGGATCGCTTAGTTTCCGAGTTTGTATCAAATGGCCCAGCTGGGAACTAGGTCGACATTACGACAATAGTTGTACAAAGTTGGAACAGCTGCAAAATACTGGGGGGCATGCCCACCAGCATCTCCTTAACTGACACCGACATCCAGTTAATCGCATTCAAGCAAATTACTCCCGTTTAAATAAACTCGAGGTGCGGAATTATTCCTTCCAATGGGGATAAAAATGGCCTGTCATTCTCAGGAAAATGTTGGGTGTTAAACTAATGGATTCTCATTTATTGAACGTGGGCCTTGTAAAAAAAATTTATTCCAACGCTGAATTCTTATGGTATGATTAGCTCATCATAATCATAAAGAAGTTTAATAAAATCGACTAATTCCCTGAATTTGGTGTTAAATAGTACGCCTGTCGGATATTTTAGTTTTCTCTTTTAAATCGGAATAGTCAACCAGATGATGATATGTGAATTTGTAGATAAGCCATAAGCAAGTGTATTTCGTTGAATCCACTCTGTTATATTTTAATGTGTAACTGTAACCCTATCCTATCAAAACAATCGAACTTTATCACAAATGAACCAAGCATTGGGCGGGTCCATTAATTAACTGAAACAATGTGAAATTCCGTGGTTGCTTTCAATTAGTTTCCTTTGGAAAGTATTCCACTCTCAAACCTCAACCAAGTAAAACCAAGCGTTAATAATTAAAACAAATTGCAAATAAATATTCCATTCCGAAGGCAGAAAAGTAGTAGCACATTACAAATTAGTTAGTTGTGTTAATCCCAGCTCCAAACGCACCGAACAGAGTTAATTAGTGAAACATGAAACCTTATAACCTCGTCCATCCTCCCCCTCCCAAAAATAAAATTTCCCTCCCTTGTTCCTAACATATGTTCCCATTTAACACTCGTTCCCAGCTTTGCTTTCTCCCCAAACATTATTCTTGAACTGGTTCCAACTCATGGAGAGAGGGGGAATTTAACCACTACTACCATCCCAATTTTCCACTTCATTACTTGAAGGAAAAATGTTTCCATTTTTTTGTGTCCCCAACACGTCTCCAATTTAAAGTAGAGCACGGGGCGTACGGTGTTGAGATCATTTGCCTTGTGGTAATGGAAATCCATGTATGTACATTCTTCAGGTTTTGAAAAAACTTATTATTATTTAGTCCCACGTCAAAAATAACATGGAGCCCATTAATTTGTAACAAGCTGTTAGGTTTGAAGTTGTTGAGTGCATCTCCCATCCATCCGTAAGGCAAATGTTACCAAATCCGTACACGGAGCGTACGAGACTAATGCAAATGTTGAGACAAAACATAATTTGTATTCTACGTAAGCCCTTCCCATACGTACGATACGATGGACGGGAGGTTGTGGTAAAGATAACGAGATTTTTATTGCTGAAAATTCTCTTGAGCCTCGTTCTCCCCCTCTTTTTCCTTGCCAAAGTCTAAAGCCTTCGGTTTCTCCCCTTCTCTCCCTCACTATTTGAATTGAGTCATAATGGTTGGGGTGAAAGTTCGGGCCTTGAGACCCACGAACTTACGAACTTCACCCGGGTGAATACCGATTTAATTTATGTCATCACTTGAGGGATTTACTGCCCAACTCGTATTTAACAGTACCATACTGATTTGAAATAGTTTATAAAAAGGAAAGGTGGAACGAATGAAGATTTATTATTAATTAGTAATTTAAAAAAAATATTGAAATACTTTTGCTCCAGTGTCTCCTTTGGGTCCGACCAAACCTGAAACCAAGAATGAAATGTTAAGTTTAATTCAATGCCCTTGTTTTACACTGCACTTAAAAATCAGGAGTTGCTCTAAAATGCAAAAGTTACAAATTTACACACAAAATGTGCTCACAGGCATGCACACCCAACTAAAGTCAATCTAATGCTTTCACTTACCAGGAGGGCCAGATGGACCAATAGGACCTGTAAGAAATTAATAAACTTAGAAAATGTTATGGCTAATTAGCTCCTTAACTGTTAATCCTATTACGAGGCAAGATTTATCCAATCAAGATTGTATAACATTACAGCGTACCTTTTAAATTTTACAGCTTTTACCCAGCTGGTTCAACTTATTATTACAATTATCGTAAAACTATCATAAAAATAGAACTTATCCGGCGTTATTCAAATATTGCATTTTGTGTTTGGGGTTCCCAGTAAATTGAATGCTGAAAATGTGCAATGGATCCTTATGGTATTCAACAGCTTTCATTTACCTGGATCTCCTCGCTCCCCACGTTCTCCTACGAATAGAAAAGCAAATAGTGATTTGTTTGTTTGCAAAATATTTTTTTTGCCGAAACTTACCGGGTGGTCCTTGCCTTCCATTCATACCGGGTAATCCAGTGCCTTGTAATCCGGGTGCTCCCCTGGGTCCAGGTTCCCCAGGCTCTCCCTAAATTTGAAACAACTAGTTAAGGATGCAGCATTATACACAAGTCACGTTTGAGTGGTTAAATTGGAAAGGGTATTAGTGTAAAAATTGAAGCAATAGTCAACCAAAATAATAAAGATAAAGGCCTGCATACTCTCAAAGTGATCACGTGTTGGTCAACATTGAACCCGGAAGCTCTTAGTTCCTAAGAATAAGCGAAAATGAAACAGCAATAAATACATCTCGTAACTACAAAAGATCACACGATTTAAGTACTACAAATAAAATAAATGAATGGACTGCCACCAAAATAATTGCAACGAAAAGAACCAAAAGTAACCCGGATGTGAAGTCAAGTATGATTAATTATTATTGAATTGATCTTAGAAACCTTAATTGCAATAATTTCAGCGTAGCCAATCGTTCCACCTGTCACTGAGGTCACAGATCGTTTCACTCCAAACTGAAGAATGAAGACAATGGAATTATATCTTTTTTTAATTCTGCATCACTATGTTTGATTTAATTGAATAATCAAAATTGAAGGAATACAAACAAGTACTGGCTTACTTTGGCGGCAGTGCTAATGTTGTACCCTGGACTTCCAGGACTTCCAGGAGGCCCCTTCTCACCTGGTGCTCCCTACGAATGCGGAAAAGTTAACTAAATCTTAAAATTTAATTTAAATGATTTTAACCAATTTGCAAGCCGGAATTAACAAAAAACAGAGAGTTTTCCAAGCATTTTAACGAGATTTCGCAAAAGAGCATCGCATGAATTTTATGGTATTTCAGATTTTAGAACTAAATTGATCGATTTGGTGGTATACTGACTAGACTAGTATTTCACAGACTTCTGATAGGCCGGGGCAATACCATGAAAATGTTTCATAAATTGAATAGTTGTAATTGAGGTTTCAATGGACCAGTGCATTATATTAGCCAGCTTTCATTTCATTGCACAAAAGGTCCTAATAAATAGTCTTTAATACCACACAAAATGAAATGATTGAGATTGCGTGATCGGCCATAGTTTATTGTTTTGTTTAAAAAAATGAATCAGTTTGTTCACTGAGTTCCACTTGATCCATTTATTCCTTTCACAAGTTTTCCTTTGGGGGGAAAATACCCACAGCATTTACTTGGTTCGTTAAATCCCGAATGCGGAAAGCAATAAATGTCTCAATTTCCAAAGGGAGACTCAAGTTCCCAGAGAATTTGTTGAACACGTCCACGTTAAGCGAAGAAGCGATTCGTTGAACTCATCCAAGTGGAAGACATGTCTTATCTCTGCCGCCCGTCCGTATAAAAATAATGGAGAATCAAATAACAGAATCAATACACGGTAAAAATCCATTCGTCGGACCCAACCCAACATGAATCTCTTCCTGTAAAAGCCGATGGCAAAAAGTAATATGTTCTACTTGGGAGAAAGCAGGAGTGGATTCTACGACGACTGCCTTCTTTTCCATCCATAAATAGCGCTCGTCCAAAAGGTTTTCTTAGGAATCTCATCTCCCATAATCGGATTTTTCCGCTTCAAAGCCCATTTCCTTCCATTATTGCTAATTTGTTGACGGGGTTTGGTGGAGGAGGGGATAAGACATGTCTTGGGATTTTACTTTGAGGAGTCCGTCCACCACGTGCACTTCCACTGCAAATCCGTGCGTTATCTAAGGACCAGGTGCCGTGCCCAAGGTTCTGAGACCTACTCCTTATTTTTGCACTCAACTTAAACCAGATCCAATCTATTCCTTAAATTGTAGTGCATTTAAAATCATTTACCAAAATAAAACTGGCCTCCAAATTTCATTAAAAATTATGAAATACATACAAAATAACTTTTGAAAACTCTCTGCCTTATGAAAATGTAAGAATTCTGTATCCACAGTGCAAGACAAATTAATGTTGCTGCCAATTGTGATTGTCAAAAGCCATTAATTATCACCACCACATTGCATGCAACATAAATCATAAAACATGCGTGAATGGGCGGATTCCTGCGAATGGCCATCCCTTCACTTTCAAACTCGTATTGACGACACATTATGTAAGATTTTAAAGTGTGAATTGCGTTGTACGAAGTAAAGTAAATAAGCTCTCTTCTCTTTTCCCTTTGTACTTAACTTTACTAATTTGGACTTTTAACGAGGAGGTCATTATTAAAATTGGCTCAAAATTCTCTTCAGGGAAATTAAGTCTTAAGAACACTAAAGGATCCATGGGTCTCCTAAACTCATTAACCTGAATTTCCTAGAAAGTCCGTCACACTCGGTGAACTTAAAACAAGGAGGAAGCGCTGAGGGCTCATTTTACCCGCAGGGAGTCATCAGAGACAGCGGATTAAAATAGCATTAGTTTTCATGGGAGGGAAAACTCCATCAAAAAGTTATCACACTTTTGGTTGTCTGTTCAGAGATGAAATATGAAGGGATCCTTTCACGTTGAAGGCAAAATCTGTTATCTCATTCAAAAGGGGAGAAACACCAGGAAGGCAAATCGTATTTTTGACATGAGACTTTGCGGTTCCCTATTCTTTCCCCCGGTGCAATTTTTATCAGCTTATTTCAGGCAACTTTGTGGAAAACCAATAAATTATAAAAATTAATGGCATTTAATGACACATTTCAAAGAAAATACATCGCAAATCGAAAAGGAACGAAGACGCGTCAAGACTTCTAAATAATAAAAATAATAGAACTACTCCCATGCGTACTACAAATATTAAAAAAGAAAGCCTTACGGGTATCCCCGGTGGGCCATCAAGTCCAATCGGACCCTTCAGTGTAGAACAGAAAAAAAACAAAAATAAAACTCAAACAACAAAGTCAACTAAGTCAATGAAGTGTGGTATTCTACTGAACTTACGACTACAACAAAGTCCCTACCAGACAATAAAACGTAATTTCCAAAGGATTACACGTAACTTATTAACAAAAGAGAGAAAAAAAAGTCTTACGGGGAATCCATTCTTCCCAGGCGGACCACTTGGACCCTAAAGTAAGTTAATTAAACCGAAGAGATTAGCCATAATTCCTCCTCCCCGAAATCTACACCGAAGTCCGATAAGCCGGAAGGTAAATAGAAGCTCTGGTCTAGGGGATCCCGGATCCCTCAGAAGGGAATTGTTGCTCGGAATTGTTTGGACGAGATAAGCCATCTGCTTTTAAATGGATAAATTTGAAGAGGAGAAAGGATTCTCTTGGGTCCACTCCCCCCCGAAAAGAATTGATTAGCGTCTTCACTTGAAGTGAGGTCAAACGTCAAATTATGTGCTTATCATGGGCCGGGCTAAGGCTCCCTCCCTTATCTCCTTTCCCGCCAATAAACCCAAACCAGAATTTCTATGCTATTTGACCACAAAAACTTTCCCTTACCGATGGTCCCGGTTCACCATTTTCACCTTTTTTCCCTTTCCTTCCACGTTTCCCAGGGGGGCCAGGAGGACCTGAAATTACAATACAAAATGACATGACATGACATGAGAGATAAAAAAAAGTAGATAATAAAATAAGATCCAGCTGGACCAAATTGGACTGTCCACTATGAAAAGGATTTTGGAAAATGAAAAAGAAGTTCGTTTGGTGGGGGCAAAAAGGACGAAAGAAATTTCGGCGAGGTTACTGTACTTGAAAGGGTGGGTATTATTCGATGCCCGGGTTTAGTTGAGTGGCCTGGCTGGGAGCCAAGTCATCAGGAGAAGGAAGGAAATTTGTCGTGAGTGGAATTGGAATCGACTCTTGGGGAATTCATCTCCTTTTTTCGACTCTCCTTTTGATCCCGGGTTCGGGAGCTTCCCTCCACTCACTAATCCCATAAGTCATTCAACCATAAGCCAAGGGATCCATATGTGCAGGCAGTGGGAGTGCAGTAAGACGTGACAATTCTCAACATCCTTTAACCCATGTAATACTCCCGAGGATCCGAATTCTCGTCTCCTCCTCTCATCATTTCCCTTCCTTGTAAAAGTACTCAACGCTTTTATCCGAATCTCGATTTGCAATCCAGTGTGATCTTTCCCAGTTGCCTTGAATCATGGATGAAGATATACAAATTTGATACGAATG
>JAAXYW010000801.1:0-29176 GCA_036851895.1 Orthonychiurus folsomi | reverse complement strand
ATTCTGCATAGCATTCCGCCAAGAACCACCAAATAGAGGTTGATTTGTTACCTTTGTTGAATTTTAATATAAAAAATCAAATATACATTAATTTATACGAGAAGGACGATTTACCAATTAATTAATAAATTGATTCATATCTACAAAACACGTATGCCACACACGTTCAATTTCAAAATTATTATGCAATTTACAGCACAGCACTTAGGATACTCACACTGAACATGCGGAATCCCTACAATTAGCGGATAAATTTTTTCGCGCAGTCAGTCACATGACATTTCGAGATCAAAATTTAAAATCAAGAGTGATACTACAGAAAATCATAAATTGGACCTAATTAAGTAAATCCATATAGCGAACAATTCAACATGTGTGCTTAGACGAGGACGAGAAAACACTTTCACATTTTGAATAAACACTAAACATAATGTTAATGTAATACATAATTAATTTACTTTTTTGTTTATGCGTAATCATAACATACATTCCTAACAGGACACATTAAAAAAATATGCATGTTTAAAAAGGGGCAAAAAAATGTGGAACGCTTCACGATTTTGCGTGTCATCCTTGCGCAGGGGCCATGCTAATCTTCTCTGTATCGTTCCTAATTTTAGTATATGTAGACCCGAAGGTACTACATTTACTGCCAGTCCACTCCGGGTAAATAATACCACCAAAATTTTCACTCCCAATACCTCAACCCAGATTTCCTAGGAATCTTGCCCTGTGCGACTATAATGGCACTAATATCCACCATACCTGTATTACCCATGCTAATTATGTACATCTGACTCTATGTCATTATAATCCATCAATCAGATTTTAATTCCAGGTAAATTTGGGTGAGCTGTACTTGATACAAATTGAAATCAACACGTCTTTCTTTAACATTACATTGGGCGCATAAAATTGGAAGTGCAAAGTGCACTGTGCCCTTAGTCTTGTCTCTTCAAGAAAGGAACTACCGAACCAAAATGAGAGGAAGGTATACCCTAAGCATGCAAAGGCATATCATCAACGTGATATGCCAAAATACCAACTATATCTCGTTTAACACATGCATTTTTCTTTCCACGGCGTTACATCCCACCGCACACACACAGTAGCAGAAATGTCACTTTGGTTTCTACGTTACAAAATTTAACCAATAACTAAAGTCAAAGTTATCTGAGAATTGAATTCAGTTTCAACAATGTCGACAACGGAAACAGTGACCGCCACTTCTGTGGACAAGGAGGAAACGCATGTTGAGAGAAATCTGAAATTTTTCGAAACTGGAAAATACAGTGATGTGACCTTCATAGTTGGAAAGGATAAAACAGGAATCCGGGCTCACAAGGTGTACTTGAGGGCTCAGTCACCCGTCTTTGATGAGATTTTCAGTAACGAGCCGGAGAAGAGTGAATTCGAAGTTCCTGGAGTTAAACCGGAATATTTTCGCTTGTTGTTGAAGGTGAGTCATAGTCATAAGTGGAAGTTCTGGCCGGCCATTAGTTATTTTTTTAAATTTTTATTTAAATTTGCAATATTACGTTACAGTTCGTATACACGGGGGATTGGGAAATTGAAGCCATTGACACGGCAATTCCATTGTACTACTCTGCGCAGTACTATAAATTGGCAGAAACATCTATAATTGAGCAGAAAATCCTTGGCAATGATTTGAAGGAGGCGGCTATTGTAACCTACATGGAATCATTCAAATACGGCCTGAGTGAAATTATGGAAGCCGCAGCAATGGAGGTCTGCAAGTATGTACAAGTGAATTTTACGAAAATCGGTTTAGTATTATTATTATATCATATGATTTGCGGATTTGCCTAGATACGCATATGAGCTGGTGGAGGACCCGAAGTTTTTGCAGCTCAGCAGTGAGTGCCTCGAAGTTTTGATTGTACGAGACGACTTAGCCGTTTTCAGTGAAATCCAGCTATTTCAAGTTTTGATGAAGTAAGATTTATAAATACACAATAATTCCTCAAATTTGAACTATTTGTTTTGTCACAACAGGTGGGCTACGGCTAGAAAGGTGTGTGAAAAAGCTGGGACAGTCGTCACTCCGAAATATTGTCGCTCAGTGTTGGATAAATTAATCCCACTTATTCGATTCCCCTTAATGGTACCTAAGTGATTTCGGCATTCACGTGTACTACAGTGACATTCTTACAACGGAAGAAGCATTGGAAGTATCCATTTACCATAATATTAAAGTGTCGCAGAGGTAATTGTTACTACGTATTGTTATGAGTTACATGTGATGATTTTTAGGAACTAAGGTTATTCCTAATTCCTTAGACACCTGGTCCCTGGCAGCCGCTTATTCAACTGCACTCCAAGACAATACGCTGCTAAAGTTGGCACGACCTTGGAGCCGGAGAATTTGGGGCTGGTCAGAAGTGAAAAAATTATGTCTGATCGACCGCTCGTTTTCATGAAAATTGCGGCTGACGGTGAGATGCTCGGCACCATTATTTTTGAATTACGCGGGGACATAGTACCATTGACAGCTGAGTTCTTCCGCGCCAGTTGTGTTGGAGAAAATGGTTTCGGATACAAAGGAACTCAGATTCAGACTCACTGGTATTATCATCAGTTCATCATGGGACCGCTTCAGCCGGTCATTGTTGATGATTGTCCAATAGCAGAGAAGAGCACATTAGAGAATGGCTTTGGTGCGTTATCAGTATATTTTCGTGAAGATGGTTACGGTGACGGTACGAGGTTCTGGATCAATGGATCGGGAAAGGATGCTTGCCAGGTCGATGGAACCGCGTGCGGTAGTGTTTTGTTTGGAATGGACGTAGTGAGGAAAATTATAGAAAATGCTGCTTTCGCATTGAGTTGGCAAAGTATTGTAATTGTGGAATGCGGCCAGATTTAAGCTAACTTTTTGACACCCTTTGAAAATATTTTTGTATGTGAGATACATTTGTGAAAAGAAGCCGCTTGATTTCGCCGTCTGTCGACACGATATGTGAAGTTAGATTGGGTTTGGCAACTGCTCAAAATCAAAATTGCATTTCCCACTTGCCTTAAATTATGTGCAATCCGTATTAACTTCATTAAGTACTTTTACTGACACACTCGTCAGATTTAATTTCTAAGTTCACCTTTGTAATCAAATAAAAATACTACAACTGTAAAACTTGTACTTTTCTGTAGAAATACTTTCTGTATCAAAATAACACGCTTGTTTTACATTTACTTAGGGTAAAAATCAGGGTTAAGCCAAACCTAAAAATGTAGATTAGACAAGAACCCACAACTCGAACTATGTACTTCTAAACCCAAGTATGAATGCAGCCGACGTTTCCATTGTAAAAGCATAGTTCTCTGCTGCAGTTACCATTGTGATTTTGAAAATGGGCCAAACGGCATATCCAATGGACGACTTGATACGGCCACGATTTATGCATATTCCGGCATTGCTTCAAAAACTTTGTTGAACTTCGGTTCACTTCCGCGCTTTGAGTTAACATGAGCCCTGTGGATATCAGTGTGATCAGACTGACGACAATGAACGCTTGCAAAAATAAGAAAGGGATTTGGCCATTGTAAACCACTAGGATTGCAATTGACGAAATGCCAATAGTAGTGCCGTATCCAATCAGCAAAATTATGGAACCACCACAAAGTGCATCTCGCGCCACCCGTACCCCGTAGATAATTTGCACAGTGCGATATTTGATTAGTAATTTTCGTGATGCTTTGTTATTTGCGCAAAATCTTCAAAATTGTGATTCTGAAGGAAATCACTACTGGCTTTCATGGCTTATCCCATTTGTAAGAAAATGTACAACCCAATGTTTCATTTTGAAAGACTTGGGCCAGGAATTCAAAAGTATCCATTTCTAACATTTTTAACTTCATTTTTTCGACGACCTTGTAGGTTATTCATTTTCTGAAATATTGTCAAATGCATGATGTACGGCAGATAGACCAGTCTGGGTTAGCGTTATTGCATAGTATACCAAGTAATTAGTTGAGATAGGTTATTTATACTTTGCTTGTCTTGACAAGTCACTTGGATTCATTTTGGTGTCTGTGGGTTTATCACAAGTTTGAGTACAGGAAAACAACGGCACATGACTCTAACTTGGCCAATAGGCACCTTAAGCGTATTGATTATTTAACATCATAAAACAGGCAAACCGAAAATTTGAAACATTGCGTTCCTCCAGTAAAGAGTGTTTACGCATTCCTGTAAATAATTAAGACCTCCGCCTCGTCCCTTGAAATAATATAATATTTGCCGAATAGGTCCCCTCTGTTTATTGATTCATAAAAGAAACTAGCCAATTATAAATTAGGTGCTTCTAAACCGAAACCCAATTATAAGGGTCGTGGAAGTCTCCAGTGTGAAAGCAAAATTCTCTGCTGCAGTTTTCCTTACAATTTTATAAAGTGGGCCAAAAGGGATTTCCAATGCACGGCTGGACTTTGCCAAACGTTTATTCTTCCTCCTACATTGATTCAACAATTGCGATGAACTTTGACCCACTTTTGCACATTGGTTTAACAAAAGTCCAGTATACAGCATTGTAATCGGAATAGCTGAAGAATATGTTTGCAAAAGGAAGAATGGAAGATCCGCCGAGTAAACTACAACAGTCGCGATTGAAGAAATGGCAACAAGTACACTGCATCCAATAATAACAAGTATGCATCCTCCACAAAGTGCATCTCGAAAAATGGCAAAAGAAACTTGAGCGGTACGGTATTCCTTGATTAAAAATGACGAATTGCGGATCTCTGTGAACGGCGCCAATGTTCGCATCCATACATAAAACACCCTGGAATTTATCATTAGTAAACACGCCAGGAATCCAGAAGTAGCCATGAGTTTGAATCCATTTAATCCGTACAAAATGGCGTAAATAACATTTATGAAATAGGATTTCCCGCCTAAATAATAGTACATGTTAAAAGGTGGTCCAACTGCCAGGGTAGTGACTCCAAAAAGAATTGGGAAACCGATTTCCGCCAGAATGAAGCCGCGAATACATTCCCCGAGCCAATCCCGGCTTCCTGTTTTGATCGTAAGAAATTTCCGATCTGAAATTTAGAAAGTTACAAATTATAGTGTACGTTTTGATTTTCCAGTAACAGTACTATCACCTTTTTGAAGTTCAATACACATATTTGCGAGACATCGCAAATCATTTGCTCTTGCAGTCAACAACCACGTACACATTGATTCCAAATAATAATCCGCCAAGTGCGTAGACAATCATAATTTTATCCATGAATTGAAGGTCACCAGAATTTAATGCATGAAATTGTCCACACACCAAAGTCCCAACAAATAGGTGTTCAAACACAGCCACAATTCGCAAGAATAATTTTCTGATTCGGCTGCTGGGTTGAAAAGAAAGTGTATTTTTGTCCCACTTGAAATTGAAACTCATGCTGTTTGAGACATTTCGAAATATTTGGGTTAACCTAGTAAATGTGTGCGGTTCTGGCATTTTGATTTTCGAAATTACTATACTACTACTGATTCGGTACGAGTAGCTCGGCTCAAAGGTAATATAATGTGCTTTAGAACAGCCAGTCAATGCTACAAATAAAATTTGGTTGTCTTGTTTCTGACACTGTGGTTTTGTAGAAATTCAATGTTCCAATTTTGTAAATGGCAATTGAAGCAAGTTGATACATACCTATTTTACATACCTATTCTGACTATGTAGCATGTAGATTGCTTGATTTCAATGCCCATAGGCCCATACAAGCTAAAATAGCCCGTACCGTCTAACTTTTGCGTAAAATGAATCACTATCAATTTGCAAATCAAATGGTTATAACTCAGCTATAAGGAAGTTGTAAAATAAAGTAGCGTGTATTTGTTTGTATTCTTATGAGAAATTATTGTAGTAGCATTGCCACTAACTATGTATATAGAGTAATAAATGCTGTTTATTCAATGATGTCTCACATTGCCCCCAATTTCAATACAGAAATTAGCATAACAGCTTTTGACTTCGGACTGTTTTACGTGCTTCCTGCCCCACAAATAAAGTAATTAACTTATAATTCAAGGAATACAATAAAATACGTAGTTGTAACAGAAAGAAAAGTTAGTAGCGTAGTTTGATCGATTTGATACAATGAACCACACTCAAATCCAAGGGGATAGATGCACTTAAGACGAAGATTCAAATGTTTTTCTCGATTTGTTGATGGTGGATGTTCAGCTATGAAAGTGATCCATGACTCCGTAAATCGAGTAGATTGGCGAATAACGTTGCCCAATGCTGGAAGTATAATACTCCGCCGAACAAGGACAGCAAATGCCAAACAATAAAATATCCCAAGAGCAGACGGAGACACTCTTCCATGATATCGAATCGGGATGACCAAAAAAATACAAAGTGAAAAAACATTCAGTGCTTCCGAGCAAAACATGGTCCATGCGAATATCCCATTGAACCTGGACATGAGATTGGCAAGTGTGTTGTATTTAAACAAAGCAAATTCCAACCCGTTGTAAGACACTGAATCGATTTTAGTCTTCTCCAATGAAATATTTTCCAACATGCATTTAATGCTTTTAGCAAAGGAAAATACAAGGACGTCATATTGACATCCAGCTGCAGTGATTATTACACAACCGTAAGTTTGGAATATATACAATATGACTTTGGTCAAGTTTATCGAATTCTTTGAGTCGACAAGGTTGGAATAGTAAGGCGGAAAATTTGGACCAATTGAAAAATTGATTGTAAGGAGTTGACAGGATTAGGCATAGAAATATTAAACCAAATTTGGTCCATCGGGCGTACATCGTTTTTTGTTCAGCCAAAGTTGTGGAAGTCATTTTCTGCCGGTAGAATTGCGGTAATTCGTCGGATCCTCCTGTAAGTTGAATATTTGAATAAATTTGTGTACCGTACGAGTTTTTATTGTATAAAATATTACCAAAGTAAATTTGATTTTCCACTACGTGCCACTCCTTCAAAAAATTACAAATCTCCACTTTTCCCCGATTGAAAACCCAAAGGGAAAGCCCCATACTGATTAAGTGCGCTTCGGTACCAATATTTGCTAAATATAAGTGTTCTTTATCAGGGAAGAAATAAAATCGAATAAACTGGATCAACTGAAAAATAGTGTTGGTGTAGAATTGGAATAGGAAAAAGATGTAAATACACTTAAAAAGTGTACTTTCGTACACCGCAAACTCAAGTTCCACCCCATTCACTCCGCGGTTAACAATTATTTTGATAGGGAAAGTTCCTGCGTAGCTAAGGATTTTGTAGAAGGTGCGCTGAATGGCAAGCGTTGTGCTTCCAGTGAGTGACTTTGAATTTGAATCTGCCGCCGCCGTCGCAGTAACGGTTTGTGCTAAAACGTTGACTTTTCCCTTTAACTTTTTTAGTAGGAAGAAATTCTTAATTCGGAAAAACATTATTTAAGCCTTCAAAAACGTGCGGCTTTGAATTGTTCCCAGCAGCAATGAAATAATGCACTAATTCTGCACTAATACTAGAAAAGTCGTCGTAACTGTTCTACCCTGCAACTATGTAATCTAAAGGCTATACCAATCCCAATATCTTTGAGTGAGTAAAGAAAGGATGACGAATGAATACTAAATGCAATTTTCTTAATGAGCTGATGTGCTTTAAGTTAATTAGCCAATTCTTAATTTGCCCCGCATAAGATAGAACTGGTTATTGGCGATTTTATCAATTAGGGCTGGAATTGTGTATGACTACTTAGCTTTTGCAAAGCTTTGACTGTTGATAATTAGTTAGATTCATTTTGTTAATTTTGGATTTTCTATAAATAGACTCAAAAATGGTACAGCTTGAACATTCCCAAAATTTTCAAAAACCAAACATTGGAAACCGTCTGGCCACTTTTTATTGCAGATATTTTTTAAAGGTTCATGTTTAGTTTAGGTTTCGCTAATATTTTCTTATTTAGTTTTGCAAAGCAAAACACAGTCATCGTGTCCATGCGTGAAATATTTTTCATTTTGCTGTCGCTGACGCATTAGAAATTCTCCTGAGTGCTGCTAACTTTTCAATAAAACAATTGGGCATAAAATTTGGCCGTCACTCGCAACCAGATAAAATATTTAATTGTCCAACACTTATATGTGACTGCAGCACGTTGGTGTACTTTGTTGCACTAGTTCTCTTCAATACAATGCAATGGTTATGTTAAACTGAAGCGGAAAACGAACCCCAAATCCGTTCATAGGTAAATCTATAATGAACAGCCAAGTTTATGACTTTTTTGCCTTGTTTTGGTACTCGTCACTCGTGCAGGAAAACTAAACTAAGACTCTTCACTATTCGCAAGTCATTATTGGTCACGTCTGCTGGCTGGTTAACTTAAAGTTAATATTACGAAGAACATTTCATGACGTTAAACTATTAAACTTCCAGCGCATCTGGCACTTTCCCTTAAAGCCGTTTAATTCTTATCTTCAAATTAACTAAATTTGTTCGGGGCCAAAAGTCATGTCTGGTTTTGTCCGGCACGAGTGAGTACGAGTACGTTTACGTGACGTTGCATTGCCTTCTTGAATTCCATTTCTACATTGAGTCAACAACAAATTATACTTTTTGGCGACGGCTTTAATTCCTCAAGATCGGCTCAGCGTATTTTATTCTTGTTTTTACATGTTTTATTTCGCAGATTAACATGCTAAGTTTGGTAACATTACTTTTATGTCAAGGCATTATGTTTCGCATTATATTGCTACTGGTGCACGCTATGAAAGAAAACCTACATTTAGATTCAAACTATTTAGGATAAAGTCAAAATATTAAATGACAAGCATTTAAAGAATGTCAATGTGAACATGTTTACGTTTTTAAATTATGACTTACTATTGTTAATCTCAAACCATAAAACAGTGTAACATCAAAATTTTAATTATATGCCAGTTTCAATTTGTGTAATCCCAAGGCACAACACTCACACAACAGCAAAGCAGAGATTTTGACAACGTTTTCGTTTTGTCCTTTTTTGTTTCTATCTAAAAATTTTTTTTTTCATTTTTCATTTCTTTTGATTGAAAATCTTTGGAAGTAAACTTGCCGATTATTTCCCAACTCCGATTAAAATATTCTAAGTTAATCTTAGGCAGGTCACTCAGGCACATAGGCAGGCAAAAGCAAAGGCAGCGAAGAATGACAAATAAAACCGAAGAAATGGACGTTTCAGAATAATTAAACTTACGTTACTTACGGGCTAATAATGTGAGTCATGATGCAATAAATCCGCGCCGTGCACACAATATGCGTAAACGAAATCCAAGGCATACATGCATACCGTGTGTGCTGCAGGCAGGGGTGGGCAAAATACTTTAAATCAAAAACACAAGATATGAAATACTTTCATGGTTTTTCAGAGCACAATTGCACAATACAGTGTGCTTTCCTTTGATTCTCAACAATTTTATATTGATTCAATGACCTAACGCAAAAGCCCTGGGTCAATGGACCTTGCAAAAATTCTCGTTTCACTCTTGGTAATGCACCGCACCGGAAAAGGTTCAGGGCAATTGGCGACCTTACAAAGAACCCCCTCCCCCCTTTACCCATTAACTTTTGTACCATTATACACCTCACAATTCTTAGTTCTTCAAAATCGAATAAATTTAATAATGCCAAAATTCAAAGTCAAAGGTAAGGTCAACTGGTGGATCAGCCAGCAAGACTTTTGACAACAAGATTGACGTACTTTTTTGCTTTTATTAACATACAAGTACCATATACAAATTGGACCTTGATTTTGTATTTTAAGGAGTGATTTTGCCCACCCCTGCCCTGGCGTGTGGGTCGGACGGACGGGCCGGACCGACGACGACGCCACGACGTCGCCGTCGCCTCGTCTTTTCGAAGCTTGGGAAAACCGTCAGTGTGTGATGTGTCTTTGGTTTGGACGGACGGCTTGGAAGTTGGAGCTAAAAATCAAAAGTGAAATTTAGTACTGTATTAGTAGTCTGTTTCGTTCTTCAATCACGAAAGTGAGCATTTACTTTTTACCCAGCAACTTAGCCCGTGACCAATTTTTTGAACAGTCTGCTAGAGACAAGTTACAACGTGGCTAAGCCAACGTGGCATATGGCATAGCTAGCTGTAGCCTCTCTGTCGTTTGCGGCCAATTCTTTACTCTACTTTGAGTTAACTAATTTCCAAAAGTTTTTGGGATTTTTCCTTCAATATGGTGTTCTCCGGAATTGTACAAACTGTGGCGAATTTTCTGGGAAGAGGAACCAAGGCGGCTTCTGCTGAAGATAATGGTGAAGGACGAGAAGTAGCTGAAGGAGATGCTGAACAACCGGTCAAGGGTCAGGGAAGAAAAAGAACTTCAGCTACTGCACTTCCGGCTTCGAAAACGCTTCGACGAGAAAGTGACAAGGAAATTGAAGATGACGAGGAAGATGGAATAACAGCTGGACCATCAACTGCGAAAAGGAACTGTCGGACGGCTTCCAGCCCGAGTTTTGATGACAATGCATTTTTTGAGCACTTGCAAGATGAATTAAGTGCTTTTGCAACTGGCTTCGCGGAAAATTTTGTGGAATCTGTTAGTTACTCGTAAGAGCTTAAACTATTTGAATTTTTTAGTTGATTGGTGGAATTTAAAAGTATAATGGTGTATGCATTTGTATACCATGCATTCATTCCTGGAATTTTTCAAGCAAGCCCTGTCAGAGCAGAGGTAGGGACAAAACTAATAAGCTATTTAAATGAAATTGAATTACTTAAGTACTTTGAGGTGGTCAAAAGCTTGCCAGGGCAGATGTCTTTTCTTTACGTGAGTGTGATTAGTTGATTAGTGAGTTAAATTTGCTTTTTTAAAGTTTATTTTGTAAAATTAAAAAGGTTGGGTGAGTATTTGTTTTAAAAAAGTTAGTAGCTGCAAGAATGCATTTGTTTTATTTCTAAATCCGCTTTATATCTTGAAGGTCTGCAATAAAACGTTTTTGTCCAGTCAAAAGGACCTTTGAATATTGTTAAGTCACGTCTCTGGGGTAGAGAAATAGGAAAGTTTTGTCTCTTGTTTAGTTTTACTCCCTTGTTCAAATTCAACCTGATTCTTGCTTTTCTAGGGTCAGGGAATTTTATTCGGAAAGGAAGGAACAAGCCGAAGAGAAGAAAGATCTGAAGGAATTAGTCTGTTCCGGAAACCTCAAACTCTTGTCTGAGCAGCGAAAGTTGGATGAAGCCCGGGGCGAATGCTCGAAGATGGTAGATGCTATAAATCTAGCGGATGGGGTATTGCAAGGAAACATTCTACATGCCAAGGAAGCATTGTCGGTAAGTTAGTCGCTGACTGAGCATACTTTTTATTAAATACTTTGAAATTCTTAAACCTGGTTGAGCATTAGTACGTTACCATTTTAATCTGCTTCATTACTGCTTCTCTGGCTAGAACAGACTAGCTGAATATTTGGTTATTCATACTTTTCTTGTTATCTTGTCTGTTTTCTAATGTCGATCTTTCATTTTTCAGGTTACACGGAAAGTTGTTGAAGACTATTACGCAAAGCAAGGAGAAGAAGCGGATATAGTATCAACTTCACCGGCAGTGGCTGTCCAAACCAAAAGTACATCTTCAGCCGAAACTAAGAGACTCTCAGTGTCAGGTTCTGCACCCAACTTAGCGATAACCATCAGGCTTGAAGATCATACAAGTTCTGCGGCTAATGGAAGAGCTCCCAAAGATTCTTCTCAGCCACATATACCACCATCTCAACAAAATCCATCGTCTTCAAGCACTTGCACGGCAGCACAAAGGAACACTCAAGCTCCTCCCATGATGAGTTGTTGCAGATGGCATTTGACTTATGCGCAGACCTTGAGCTGTTTGAGTTGCCAGGTGAAGGTGGCCAATGCCATTGCCGCCCGTAATACTGCCCTTATTCAAGCAGCATCACAACATTGTACTTCTTCTAACAACGGCAACGGCATCCCTTGCAAATGCGCAAAATGTCGATTCTCTGAATTCTACAAAGCGTCCGATCTATCAGATCTAGAATCGGAGTCGAAAACGGTTAGCCTTCAACAAGCTATTGATGCGGCAAGACCTTTCGTTTGCCCGCGTAAAGCAAATGCTCCATCTACAGCAGCCGTTGAAGGAAAAGTAAATCAAACTGCTCCTGCAAACGCGACTCCTAGGGATCCACAACGTCTGTCTCCACTCGCTGATTTACTCGCTGGCAAATCAACCCCTGATCCAGGCACTGCTACAAATGAAAGTGGAAAGGAAAAGGAAACTCCACAACCTTCGACCTCAACTGCGGCTGCTGCAAAAAATGGACCTGCTACTTCTGCATCAAATCCGGACAGCAACGGGGATAAGGATAGACAACCAACCAAGAAAATTAAAATATCCCAACTTAACAGCATAATTGATAAATTCTTGGGGGGCGATGAGGACACACCAATGAAGATTTCACAAGAGGTCATCGACAAAACGTCACCGCTTTCCTTTGACACTATGACTGGCTTTGATGCGGAAATTAAATTGTTACGTGAAAATGTCCTTTTCCCACTTGCTAACAAAGGGATGAAGGAAACTGGATTTGAGCCAGCCAAAGGAATTATTTTCGGGGGACCATCGGATACTGGGAAATTGCTGATTGCGAAAGCCTTGACAGCCGAGTTATCTCGCATGACGGACAAGGAGTACACGCTGATGCAGAGACTGAGGTGTGATGCTTTTAATAAATACACGGGCCAAGCTGAGATATATCTGAAAAAGCTTTTGCTGGAAGTATTTTCTAAGAAATACGTCGTCTTGTTTCTTTATGAAATTGACACACTGTTCCAGATGTGGCCGTCGCATTGTAAGTTTAGTTTATTAAGTATTTACTTGCTATTTTATATTGGGTGTCAAACACAAAGCATATTAAGTAGCTGAAACAATTAACAAAATACATTGACTAATTGACTTTGCAGCACTTACGAAGGAGACAACCACTCAGCTGATTGAGGCTTTTGACAAAATCGAGCGAGGCGAAATAATCATAATTGGAGCAACAGAAAAGATTTCAAAAATTCCTGCCACTTTGTCCAGGACTGGCAGATTTGAAAAAACGATCACCTTTGAATCTCCAAATGAGAAGAGGCGAAGAGCTGTTATTGAAGAGTTCTGCGCCGGCTGGAAAAACAAGCCCTCAGATGAAGAAATGAATGAAATTTTAAAGAAAACAGCTGGATTTTCATCAGAAGATTTGGAGCAAATGTGTAAGGAAAGCTACGCATTGGCTATGAAGCGGATTTATGCTGCAAATGCGAAAGAAAGCCCCGAGAAACCAAATTACACCATCAGTGACAAGGATTTGGAGTCTTTCGAAGTCAAACTCGAAGATTGGAGCTCAGCATTGGGCACATTGAAAGCTGAAAAGACAAAGAAGGCCAATACTAAACCCAATAGTTGTTTCTTTGACGAAGAGTCTCCGGCAATCGTGCCAGAATCTATTGACGAGGACCTAAGCTTTGCGTCTGTTGGCGGACTGGATGAACAAATCGAGAATCTGAAGGAAAATATTGTATTTCCGATGCTGAACAAAGCAGCACTGATGGAGTGGGGCATGCAACCTATAAAGGGAATGATTTTTCATGGCCCGCCTGGAACAGGAAAATCATTGTTGGCCAAAACACTTGCAACTGAATTATCCCGCCTTGGAGGACAGCCGTTTTCATTTTTTTATCGAAAGGGGACAGACACCTTTAATAAATATGTAGGAGAGACTGAGACCCGCCTTCGTGCAGTTTTTGCAGAGGCTGAGGCCAAAAAGCCTTCTATCATTTTCTTTGATGAAATTGATGGTCTTTGTGGTAGGCGTAGTGAAGGTAAGCAACTTGGAAATTGGGTTTGCTTTTATTTGATTATGGGTGCTTATTTGTATTATAATTAAAACAGATTCGGCTGCATCCAAATTTTACAACGGAGTTGTAACTACGATGCTGGGTAACCTGGATGGAATTAAACGTGGTGAAGTATTTGTGATTGCAGCTACAAATCGCTTGGATACACTTGACCCCGCCCTGACACGCCCAGGACGTTTTGACAAAACGATTGCATTTTTTCCGCCCAGGGAACCAGGAAGAAAGTCCATTCTTAAAATCCATTCTTCTCAATGGAAGCGGGGAAACACTGATGAGTTTTTGGAGGTAATTTCAAAATTGACTGAGGGATACACCGGAGCTGATTTGGAGCAACTTTGCCGGCAAACATTCTTCTGTGCACTTCGTCGTCATTTCCCATGCAAGACTGCTGGTAAATTGGAAGTAGTTAGATTCGCTGATTTGGATATTCTGATGGAAGACTGGTATGTGTTTTTTTATGATTTTCCTGCATTTATATTAATGGGCAAATAATAATATTGGTTTAAACTGTAGGTACACCGCTTTAACTACTGTGAAGGGGAGCAACAGCAACGTATTTGGAAGCTCCCTCTTAAGTGGACGATCCCTGCCTCCGGCTGTGACAAAATTGATCTCCGGAATTTGTAAGGAAATCCTGGATAGCATCCAACCTTTGCTCAAGGTGCAAACCCACACCCCAGGAAATGAAAAAGGAGGTGGCCTCAAGTCGTTCCTTATCTGGGATAGTGGAAAACATCAGGATCAAATCATTGAGAATTTCATTGTGCCCAATCTGATAAGCTCAAATTCAATGACGGATGTTATCGCTTATAGTCTTCAGGACCAGCACTTTGCGAAGGGAAAAGAAAGCCTCAAGCCGTTTATTTCCGGACTGATATCCTCCCCGAAGGCAGTCATTTTGTACATTCCTCAGCTGGACAAACTGGAGGCCAAGCTAGCTGCTGCTGGTTGTGGCCGTCTTTTCATGGAACAAATGGATTTACTTCGTGGAGAAAACGTCCTGGTCCTGGCTTCTGCATCCTGTCCAGTTTCTGAAGTTTCGGATGGCCTACGTCTCATATTTAAGGGAATCAATCGATCCTATGAAATAGGAAAATTGAACAATGCCGAGTGCCGAGAATTTTTTGCATTCATATTTAAAGACAAGTTTCCACATCTTCTGGATCGGGCTGAAAAAGTAGCAACTGGAGGGAGTTTGTACGACATTCTTGGACTCAAGGATGAACTCAACAATGCCTTGGTGAATGGATCATCAGATGAGAAGGAACTGACGAAGGTTTTGGAGGACATAATTAATCTTTACGAGAAAAACAAGTTTGACGATGGCGGGAAGTCTAGGAATAATATGTACACGTGAGGAATTTTACATAAACTTTTAAATGCTTTTCCGCTGTATTCATCAAGGGAAGTTATAAAATGGAAACAAACATTTTTAACATTTTAGTACAAGTTGTTTCAAGTTTTCTTAAATTTTCGAACCCACTTTCTCTTAACCTTCCTTATCTTGTCTTAAATTTTTCTCTAAGTAGGATAGGTCTACAACAAATGAGAACTAAATGAGATTTATATATATTTATTACTTACTACTAAATTGTAGTAGTATTTTTGACAGTTTTTGGCAAACTTTAGGTCATATTTGTACTTATATAGCTGTTTGAGTATTCGAGTTGGAATATTAATACTATTATAGCATCCGTGCTTATGTTTTACATTTGCGATACTTTTAAAGGCCACTTGTACGTAACTATTTGAATACTTTTGGGTTAATAAAATTTGCTGTTTTATGTATTCGCCTTTCTAAAGTGAATTGTTTACCAAATGGTTGAGGCATTCCCTTATGCTTAGGGAATAGGCACGTTAGTGGTTATGGTTAATTTATTAATGACATGCCAATCCAGTTTGGGCGTGGCAGCGTGACTTCACTTGATAGATTCAACTGTCACAGAACTAACAAGATAGTTAATTGTCATTTGATGAAATATCAACTTCAACACTAACGCATATACCAATTCATTGAGCCAAACTCTCCGGTTTGCAGCCTGTCGTTAGCAGAAATGGTTTCAATTTCTGTGAAATCTTCAAGCACATTGTTAATCTATTCAAATTATTTTAAGTTCCTTAATATTTGGGGAATATTGCCACTGAAAGTTCATATAGGGGAAATTGTGACTTCAACCAAATGCATTAGAACTACAGTTACAGTAGTTTGGCAAAGCGGAATTCATCTTTGGAAGCACAGGCTATGCTTTGTACTTTACCTCCTGCACTTGGGTTTCATTTTCTCGCGAATTACTGGCTATTTCATTTATCAGAATCTTAAAACATCGGATTTAGCTACTTTATTTGCTTGGGCTTCTCACGGAACGGCAAGTGGAGCTGCTATTTTGCTCGTACATTTGAAACGGGAGAAATTTTTGAAATTTTTGTCAGAGTGGGAAAATACGGCTTATGAAGTGCTTTACGGTAAGTTACTATCAGTAGGAGCTACTATATTGAAATCTGTCAAGTGTAATACCAGTGTACAGTTTAATTGTCAATTATCAATTACCTGACTATATTCCGTTGAACTTCTCTAGAAAAGTGGGAAATTCTGGACATGGGTGCTCTGTTCACTAAACAATTACAAGTTGAAAAATCCTTAAAGTCCCAGATCCGAAAATACAAACACGTAACGAAGATGCACAGCGGCTGTGCTCTTTTGTCTCTGAGTCTAATTTTTTTTTGCTTTACACAATTTCCCCGACTTCCAACATTCTTGATATCACTGATTGATCCAAACGTTCGGAATTATACCATAATCAGCTACATGCTCCTCACTTTTCAACTATGGACTCTCGTCGTTCTGGGTTTGGCACTGATACAATTTGAACTGATTGCACTTGGATTTGGACAAAGTGTGGGTCGAGCACTCAAAATTATTGGGAGAAATACTTTGAAAAAGCAAGGGATTTCTGATAATTTTGTAAAGGAAGGTCATGCTTGGGTATTTCCAACGAATCCATATAATAACGACGCGGTGCTGGAAATTTGTTTGGAAAAATACAAGAAGTTGCAAAAGCTGACCAATTCTTTCAATGATATATATGCTTGGTATTTCCTACTTTACAAGGCGTTCATCATGTCTCAAGTTTGTGTTGCTGTCTTTGTGGTTCTACGAAGGATCGTTGGCTCCATGAATTCCGCTTGGGTATTTCTGGTTTTGATTGTATTTTTCCTTTGGCGAATCTCCACGGTCATCCCTGCCTTGGGATTAGTGTACCGGGAATCCAATCTATTCAAGACGTTTTGGATGAAAGCTGTCCCTGATCTCAGCATGTTCTCCGAGGAACAGAAAAACATGAAGAGGAAAATCAAGATGTGCACTCCGTTTGGGATTCGTGTTGGAAATTTTTATTTTGTGGAACCAAAATCTCTTCTTATCTTCTATTCTATTATGACTACTTATATAACAGTTTTATTTCAACTTTAATTCCAAGTAGTTAGTGCTACACTTTTTTGTGTTTCTTTACCAAAATTTTAAAATGGGGATTAAGATATGCATTGAATCATCTGCGCCTTGTGCCGAGTAATTGCTTTCTGCATATGATTTCATGTTTAAACTAATTATGATGATGCCTTGTGGCAGCCGCCAGTATGAGTCCTTTAGGTAATTTTACAGCATGTTCGGTTTGCGTGTCTGGTAAATTTGCTTTAATCGAATTGCGCTCTTCATGTAAAATTCCAATTAAAGAATTTTGTTTTCTCTGTAAGCAATTAGTACGGAGCCTGTGTTGCATACTAAAGCAGAGGCGAATGAGAGGACGGTATGCCCCTGGATGCCGTACATGGAATTGATTGAATATTGAAGAGTTCTACAAGACTTGAGGATTTTGACATTTAGTTTTCCGGAGTTGTTTGTGTTTTGTAATCGAACAGTCATTCGCCACTGATCCATTAAATCCATTGATTTTATGTAAAAATTGGCCATGCCGATAAGGAATGAAGCAATTCGAAATGATAGAGGAAATAGAATCGCAAGGGCCATGATAAAATCCGTCAACGAGCTGTACTCTCCAATGGAAGTAACAACTTTCACCACGCCGTATGTAATGCATATGTAAGACTGGACTTTTATGACTGTGAAGAATGACCCCGTTCCGTTGTTCACGAATCTTTCAAAGATTTGTAGGGTCCGGTATTTCAATAATTCGGCGGATCCAACGTGTTTAGCTTTTTCTGTAAGTAAATAATTACATAAACGTAATGTCTTTTACACAATACAATGCTCACAACTAAAATTAATTACTTAAGATCGTCCAATTGATCCACAACTGCTTGAAAAAATCCAACCAGAAAACCATCCATAAGTAAATTGATCCCGATGAAAGCATAAACTTGAGTTAGGACTTCAGTCACGAGAAATATTATAATAACGACTTGAGGTGTGTCTCCGTGCCCTTTGTAACCTGTCACGCTAAATAGGAAATATGGTTTTCCAGGATTTCGGTAGAATAACAATCCAATCGCCACTCCAAACAGACAAGCGGCTACAAAGAGGGGCTGAAGGGTCTCTGTAAATGCTGTTCTTTCACCTGTCGAAAAACTTCAGTTAAAATATGACTTTTTCTAATTAAAGTAATGCCCCGGGTTCAACTCCCGGCGCAGCCAAAATTTTTAACTTGTCCAGCGGAGTATAAATGCGCTTTAAATCAAATTAAATTAATATCCACTCCGTAACATGTACCCAATAAACCTTAATAAAGTTTGCTTTTTTTGCTTTTAGTACAGTACCTTTTCGTAGCTGAAGCCAGGAGTTAAGCGTTTGACAGAATTGATTCCCATTTACCAGTGCTACTATAAAAAACGAAATGGACGTAAACGCCAAAGAAATTAGCAAAGCCATAATGTACGTGTGCTGGTAATTCTCGTTGTAGAGCAATTGTATGGAGGTTAGAATCAGTTTCACAGTTTGCAAGGAATACAAGGCTAGCAAAATCTTTTTGAATGTTTTTCTCATCCCGCGGCAAGGGTGAAATGCTTCTCCATCAAAGTCAAACGGTAGAATTAAACCAAATATATGGTAATATGCCAGCATCACTTCTTTGTCACCTACGATTCTTCTAATGTACAGACACTCCACGAGACGGAAAATAGCAAACATGATCGGAATAATAACAAGAAGCAAGAACAAACACTAGCTGCTTCGAGTTGTAAAACAAATGTCAAATGATGCAGACTCAGACAAACAAATTCAGAATCATGTCGTCCGCCGCGTCGTCGGTTGCATTAAGACAGCAGTGGATTTTCTTTGATTAATTAATGCGTAAAGTACGCGAAGCAGGAATTCAAGAAATTTTGCTCGATTATGTCGTACACCAATTTCTTTTGTCGGTGCCTGCAGCATATAGGGGTTCGATTAATTGGTAAACTTCAATTAACTCTTTAAGTCGGGCCAATTTGCATTGCATCCGTCGGTAATGAATGAAGGCGAATTCTTAAATTGCCGCGCCGGTTTTGGCTCAAAATAGCAAAAGAATGATTGTGTGGACAACTTAATTGCACGAGATAACTTTCGTAAGAATTTGCTATTTCTTTACTACACTTTAATTTGGAATACAGTATTGCGATGGGGTGTGGTTGTTATTTCTGGCATTCACGTCTAATACAGTAATTCAGATTTAAGATAATATAAGTGTAATCGTGCAGTCAATAACAAGTTTTATGTAAACCAGCGGCGCAATGGAGGAAATCCAAAATAATGGACCAAATCTGACAGTCAGCGGCTGACATGACCTGAGAGCAATTGACTTTCTCATTTTCCCATCTGTTTGTGACATCCAACATCTGAGCAACCGCTCCGATTTCTGTTGGATTTCTCCACATTGCTGAAGGATGACTGACGGCAGAGAAAAACCAGCAAATCCACAAATTCCAATTAGTGCCACAAGTGCAAGCTTCATCGACGAGTAGTCTTTAATAAGAGTTGATAAACTTAATGTTAATCCCAACATGCAAGCAGTTACAAACAATGGCAAGAATTCGGCCCCAAAAGCGTCGGTAAATATGGAATGTGCCACTTGTGCGATTCTGTACTCTTGCCATTTTTTCAAGCTGCATTCAAAGAAAAATGTTAATTTTGATTATTATTTGCTAGGAATCCTTAATCCACTATTAGCTATGATTAGTTACCTCAATAACTTTAACCAAATCTTTAACACTTTGAAGTAAACCAAGAGAAGCGCCAAAATGAAGTTTCTCACCAAGTTGTAACTTGACTATGCTGGTGAACCAAGCTGCCGCATAGAAAAAATTCCCGATTCCAGAACTTCCACCCAAGTAATAATACACGTTTATTGGTGGACCTATGGTAATAGTCACTATTGCAAATAATGGCGCCATAAGTGCCTGATTTTGAGATTGGAGTTTCAATAGAACGTAGATCCAATCAGTGCTGGAAGGCTTAGATGTACGGGGTAGTGATCTCCTAGTAATGGCTGAAGAAGAAAGTGATTGATTATAATATAAAAGTTTAAAAAACCACACATCAACTCCGCGAGCCAGTACTAAATTGAAACTTAGATTTAATTACATTTTAATTGTAGTTGAAGAACAACGTTTGCCAAATCCATTAGCTGCTTTGATTTCATCACAATAGTCCAAGAAAACCCAATGCTACAACTTAAGAGCAAGCAAAATGCAAGAAGTACAAGTGAAATAAGCAATTCTCCCTCACCAAATATGAAGTAGTGCACATAGCTGCTAATCACGGTAAATATGAAGAAGTGCTCAAGTAGAATCAACACAAATGTCACAGTTTCTTTCCAAATTCCAGTAGATTTGAACCCTTTGGATTTATCACTCCATTCAAAGAGAACAACTCTGTACTTTGCTACACGACGGAAGAATTCGAGCATCAATCTCTCCGATTCGGGATTCATGATCTCTATTTTTGGAACTATTCAGCAAGTAAAACAATGATGAACCTTCTACGCGACACTATGGACTTTCGACACGACACTGACCCACCCATAGTGCTTACTTCATTTGCTGGAGTTGGAGTACATCTTCTCTATATCTGTATGAGTACATTTCCAATTCCTTCTCCGTGTTATGTTACACATTTGTAAAGGGCAAAAGGATAGACAGCCAATCCATAATTATTTAAAAGCCAAACCTCATGCAATTTCTAGAAGCGCCAAATTTAATAATTTAGCACAAGATAAGGATTTGGCACACCAACTACCGATGAACAAACATACACCTTTTATTGCATATGGCATTTGCCAGCTTCTTGCAACAGTTGCATATATACGGCTTTTAAATAATCACGGTTTAATTGCTAAGATCTACACGATAGGGAGCACGTGTTACATGTTGAATTTCTACCAGAAACCGATTTATGCATATTTAATCAATTCAAATGTTAGATGTAGGCATGACGCATGAGTGCAATTAAAGGCATATTTGTAGAAGTACGTTTTAACTTAGAACATAATCATAGTTTGATAGTGTCTTAAGCTAATATGAGCGTAATTATAGACTCCAATAAAAGTTTAAAATTGATCAAAGGTGTTATAGGGGAAATCTTGAATAGTGGGCCAAAGCTAACGGTCAAAGGTTGACACGATGATAGTGTTACGGCTCGCTCCCCGCCATGCAATTCTACTCTACGCCATTTTGCAATCAATATTGCCGATCTTCGGCATATGACTTCACATTGCTGTAAAAATAGACTGGAGAGCATTAGACCAAATCCTGCAGAAATAAGTATCATGAGGACCAGAATTGTATCCATTGATGCAAAATCGTTTATGAGGAGAGCCAAAACTAGCGTAATTCCAACCTGGGAAACAGCCATGTAAATGGGTAAAAATTCTGTGGCGAATATATCGACAAAAACCGAGTGGGCAACTTGTGCTGCTCTGTACTCCTGAATTTGCAAACGGAATGGAAGTTGCCATATATCTAAGCTATACGTGGGCATAAATCTTTTGTTGTTACAAATGATTATTAGTTATAGTCAACTAAAAATTGGAATTAGTTTTACTCTTACCTAATGCATCTCAGCCATGCCTCCATAGTTCGGATATAAATGAGAAGCAGAGAAAATAAACACTCTGAAGTCAAGTGTAATTTGAAAAATCCGGCGACGCTTAGTCCTGCATAAAATAAATTCCCAAGCAAAGAAGTTCCTCCTAAATAGCAAAACCCGTTCAGTGGCGATCCAATCTTAAATAGGAATAGCCCCATTAATATTGGAAGTATGAATTTGTCTTGAACCAAATATTTTATAAGGAGGTAAATCCATTCAGGACCGGCCGAGGTGATGTCTGATTTTCTATTGTCTAAAATTGACATCAATAAAGTTTTCGTTACTATCTGCACATTGATATTCTTGATGACATTGCAATTTGCATACGGTCTATTACTTTTTAATTGAAATTCCAAAACAATATTAGCAAGGTTCATCATCTGGTTTGATTTAATGATTAGCATCCATGTAAAGCCAATGTTGCAGACGAATAAAGTGGAGAAAGCTAGCACTAGAATTGATATTAGCAAACTCCGATCTCCAGACATGAGATAATGAGCGTAACAAGACAAAATGATCCCAACGTAAATATGTTCAATCACTGCTAAGATGTATGTTTGAGTTTTTTGAAAAGTCCCAGCTGTCACAAATCTTTTATTTTCCGCGTGCCACTTGAAAAGCCCAAGTCTAGTTCTTTCAGTTTGTGAAAATATTTCAAGTAGTAGTTTTTCTATTTGCGGGATAACCATTGTGGAATTCAGTTTCAGTTTCAGTTTATGTTTTATTAAAATGTCAACTAGATTCAACACAAGGCTGCTCTCCCCCTAGCGACATTATATAGATACTTATTCAATTTAAATTTAAATTAATATAAGATAAAGTCATCTTCACGTTCCTTAACTAAGTTGTTTCACAATTACTAATAACTGAAGGAATGGGACTGTTTGAACTTTTGTAGAAACCCTCCTAATATATTTAACAATTACGTAAGAAAAATAGAATGAAGACAGAGGAGCACTACTGATGGTAATAAAGAAAAGGAACAGCCTGCCCCATAAAATGTTTAAGACTGAAATCACACTCTTCATTCCCCTAAGCATATCTACTCATGTGTATACTTTACGAGTTTCACATTTACCCCCTTCATGTTAATTATTACACACCCGTAATGAGTAATAAGGGTCAGCCGATCCTTAATTATATATTCAAAAGTCAAAACATCATGTGGTTTAATAACAGCGCCAGATTTAATAATTAATCGTCGTCAGATAAGGTTTTGGAACTCCAAAACAAACATACATTTTATAACATTCTTCTTGTGCTGCATGCTGGCTTCAGGTAGTAGTTGCATAAGGCTTTAAAATAATTATGGTTTAATTGCTAGGATCTATACACACTAGACAGGTGTGTGACTTGTTGAATTTCTAAATTCCCGCCAGAAACCGATTTGTGCATATTTAAGTCACATGTAATTTATGCATGTCAAACCTGCTTACTTTAGGAATTTTACTGTAGAATTAGAATTAAAGTGAAGCCTTAAGCTAATATCAGCGTAATTGTTGAGTCCACTAGAAGTTTCAAACTGATCAAAGGTGCTTTGAGTGGAATCTTGAAAAGTGGACCGAAGTTAACGGCCAAAGGTTGACACGATGATAATATTGAGGCCCGCTCCCTTCCAAGCAATTTCATTCTACGCCATTTTACAATTAATGTCTCGGATTTTTGGCATATGTCTCCACATTGCTGTAAACAGAGAATGTTGAGCATTAGACCAAATCCTGCAGAAATAAGTATCATGAGGACCAGAATTGTATCCATTGATGTGAAGTCTTTTATGAGGAGAGCCACAACTAGTGCCACACCAAGGTGGGTAACAGCAATGAAAATTGGAATAAATTCTGTGGCGAATATATCGAGAAAAACCGAGTGGGCAACCTGTGTTGCTCTGTACTCCTGAATTAGCAATCGGAATAGACTGCACTCAGAACTGGGAAATTTTAATTTGTCAAAGTGCTTATTAGTTTGAATTAAAACTAAATAACTTTTGTTTTTACCTGATGCAATTCAGCCATTCTTTCATTACTTGTATATATATGAGAAGCAGGGAAAAGAGAAACTCTGAAGTCAGATGTAATTTGAAAGCTCCAATGATGCTAATTGTAGCATAAAATACATTTCCAAGCAACGAAGTTCCTCCTAAATACCGAAACACATTCATTGGCGATCCAATCATAAATAGGAATATCCCCGTTAATATTGGAAATATGAATTTCTCTTGAACAAAATGTTTTAAAAGAAGGTAAATCCAATCAGGACCAATTGAGGCAATAGTTGGATTCCTATTGTCTAAATGTGTCACATAAAAGTTTATTACAAATTAGTCCAAAAGTCTTAAGATATAATGGATTTGGCATGCTCCACTTACTATTAAATTGGAGGTCCAGAATTAAATTGGCGAGGTCTTTCATCTGGCTTGACTTAAAGATTAACATGCAAGTGAAGAAGATGTTGCAAGAGAATAGCACGAAAAAAGCCATGACTAGAATTAGTATTAGTAAATTTTTATCTCCGAACATAAAATAATGGATGTAACAAGATAAGATAAATCCGATGTATAGAAGCTCAATAAATGCTAAAATTATTGTCTGGACTTTTTGAATACTCTTGGTTGGAGCAAATTGATTAGCTTCTGCGTCCCATTTGAAAAATACAAGTCTACTATTCGCAGTTCGCGAGAAAATTCCAATCAGCAGTTTTTCTGTTTTTGCGGAAAGCATTGTAGAAACTTGACTATTGTTTCACAACGACTAGGAAGTGGATGAATGCATGGATTATTTGAACATCACGTCTTAATGTATGTAAATCTGAAACGTGTCTTACAATCCGACTGAAATAACAAACAACTGAGTAAATTCAAATTGTTTGACACAAAAACAAAAGGAACAACTTTACAAGGCATGGAAAGTGTAACTTACAAAAGATTTATTAATAATTCAATCTCGCAAGAAATTCGATACGGCTCTACTNACTTACAAAAGATTTATTAATAATTCAATCTCGCAAGAAATTCAATACGGCTCTACTTGTAATCTAAGCTGTATTGTGTCAACGCAGACTGCTTCTTCTATTATAAACTATTTATTATGCTCACATTTTGAATACGCTGTTCTCAGTTCTTGCAATTCTTGTACGTTTGGGTATGCCGGACATAAAGCAGTTATCGGATATATTGGCGTGGGCCTCTTTTCTGCTTGAACACTTCATGTATTTATTAATTAATCCAATATATAATTGGAGTGGCAAAATCTACGACAAGCTGCGTGCTATTCAGTAATGGTAAAATACTGTCAATTTCAGAAAATGAAACAAATCGAACTGCCAGTAATTGAAGTGACCTAATGAGCAATTTGTTTTGTTTTTCTTCGGATAAACATTTTTGTAGCAGAAGTTTTTCTGCCCTATTGCGACAAGCTTAAGGTTACTGATGCCGCTGTCTAATATTGATATTTGACTAATAGAATCATGCCCGATGTTAAGCTTAGCTTAACCGATTTATGCATATGTAAGTCATACGTATGTACAATGTCAAAACTGTACACAAATTTAAAGGTGAGTGCTCATTTAAGAAATTAGTAAAGTGAAGCCTTAAGCTAATATCAGTGTAATTGTTGAGTCCACTAGAAGTTTCAAATTGATCAAAGGTGTTATGAGTGAAATTTTGAAAAGTGAACCGAAGTTAACGGCCAGAGGTTGACACGATGATAATATTGAGGACCTCTCCCTTCCAAACAATTTCATTCTACGCCATTTAACAATCAATTTCTCAGATTTTTTGGCATATGTCTCCACATTGTTGTAAAAATAGACTGGTGAGCATTAGACCAAATCCTGCAGAAATAAGTATCATGAGGACCAGAATTGTATCCATTGATGTGAAGTCTTTTATGAGGAGAGCCACAACTAGTGTAATTCCAACCTGGGAAACAGCGATGTAAATGGGTAGAAATTCTTTGGCGAATATATCGACAAAAACCGAGTGGGCAACTTGTGCTGCTCTGTACTCCTGAATTTGTAAACGGAATGGACTGCGCGGTACTTCAGAGCTAGGGAATTTTAATTTGGAAAAGTGCTTATTAGTATGAAATAAAACTAAATAAGTTTTGCTTTTACTTGATGCAATTCAGCCACGATTTCATTACTCGTATATATATGAGAAGCAGAGAAAAGAGAAACTCTGAGGACAGATGTAATTTGAAAGCTCCAATGATGCTAATTCCAGCATAAAATACATTTCCAAGAAACGAAGTCCCTCCTAAATACCGAAATACGTTCAGTGGCGATCCAATCATAAAGAGGAAAACCCCGATTAATATTGGAAGTATGAATTTGTCTTGAACCAATTGTTTCAAAAGAAGGTACATCCAATCAGGGCCAATTGAGGCAATAGTTGAATTTCTAGCTACATACAAGTTTATTACAAATTTGTCCAAAAGCCTTAAGAAATATTGGATTTGTCATGCTCCACTTACTATTAAATTGGAGATCCAAAATAAAATTAGCGAGGTCCTTCATCTGGTTTGACTTAAAGATTAGCACCCAAGTAAAGAAGATGTTGCAAGAGAATAGCACGGAAAAAGCCATGACTAGAATCAATATTAGTAAATTGCCATCTCCAAATATAAAATAATGGATGTAACAAGATAAGATAAGTCCGACGTAAAGAAGCTCAATAAATGCTAAAATTATTGTCTGGGCTTTTTGTAAACTTCCGGTTGTAGCAAATCGTTTTGCTTCAGCGTCCCATTTGAAAAATACAAGTCTACTATTCGCAGTTCGCGCGAAAATTCTAAGCAGCAGTTTTTCTGTTTTTGCGGAAAGCATTGTGAAAACTTTGACTTGGTTGGTGACTTGGTTCACAACGACTAGGAAGTGGATGAATAAATGGCTTATTCGAACTTCACGTCTTAGTCTAAATCTGCACGTGTCCTACAACCCGACTGGCATAACAAATAACTGTAAATTGTTTAACACAAAAACAAAGGAACAACTTTACAAGGTATGTAAAGTAGCTTACAAAAGATTTATTGATAATTCAAACTCACAAGAAAATCTATACGGATCTACTTGTAATCTAATGTATTGTACTGTATCAACGAAGACTGCAACTCTATACTACAAGCAGCTAACGGAAATGTTTGTGTGGGCCTCTTTTTCGCGTGAACATTTCAAGTATTTACTACTCCAGTATAAATGGAGTTGCAAAATCTATCACCAATTGCATACTAAGTAAAGGTGAAATATTGTCTATTTCAAAGAATGAAGCAAATCGAACTGTCAATGGCTGACATGACCTGATGAGGCGTTTGTCGACTTTTCTTTTCGCTTCAAACAAAAGCTTTTGTAGCAAGCGTTTTGAATTTTCTCGAAGTTGACCGCAGAGGTGTAGAAATGCTTGTGAGGAGCCGATTGAGACGGATGCCGCAGGTACAATCATTACTGCCAGGGATAAATCCAGGTGCGAACTATACTTGACTAAGAGAACCACGCTCAATGTAAAACTAAACTGACAAATAGTTAAAATCAATGTTAGAAATTTAGATTCCATCGCATCGATGAAAGCTGAGTGTGAGATTTGTGCAAGTCTGTAAGCCTCAATTACATTGGAGAATGGCTGGTTCTTTGCGTTTCTGGAGAAAAGCAAAGAAAAACAATCCAGTGTGTAAAATTGATGCAAATAAAAGATGCTCTGTACTTATGTGGAGTGGACAATTTATATTGCTTTTACTTACATGCAAAAATGAATCCATTCTCTCATAACTTGGAAATAGCTCAGCAATAAGGCCAGTAGAAAATTTACCACCAGCAGCAATTTAAATATAACCAGAGTGCATATTGCGGAGTAAATTAAGTTTCCAACAATAGATTTGCCGCCAAGATATTTGAAAACGTTTATGGGTGGTTTAATTGTCATGAATAAAATTCCGCTGAAGGCTGGAGCGTAGAATATTTGACATTTTGCAAAGAATTTTAATATAATATAAGTCCAATCCAAATCCAGACGTGATTTACTTAAACGGCATGGAACTTTAGCTGAAAAATGCAATATGAAACTTAGAAACTCATTTCTCATTTGTTTTGAAACCCATGCATTAATCATACTTTTCCGATGAGACTGGAATTGCAGAATTGAATTAAACAAATCCTTCATTGCATTTGCTTCGGAGACGATCGCCCAATTAAAGCCAAGGATGCAAGCCAGCAAAAATGAGAATTGAAGAACCAGAATTGTTTTGAAAAAGCTTTTGTTACTGGACAAAATGTAGTCAGTATAACAACACAGGGTAAATCCTACGTACAAGGACTCGATGAAAACCACAATCCAAGTTTGCGTCATCCCTGTTACGACAAATTTTCTAGTCTCTTCGTCCCACTTGAAAGCCAGAATCCGAGTTTTACTAACTGCTTTAAATATTTCGAACACGAGCTGCTCAGTTCGTAGAGATAACATTTTAAAGTGTGAAGTATTTTAACAAAACTTCCTAATGTACTATAGGCATGTAGTTTCTGAAAATGTAGTTACTAATTCCCACATATAAACTTTATGCTATTGTGTCCGTCGAAAGTAACTTAAAGAATATACATTAATCCACAATGTCTAGACCTGCTGGAAGGATGAAGCATAGTACAATAAAATAAGTTTGCGTGGCTGACATCCACTGCAGTTTCCAGGAAATTATAGCTCGTGTTGGTTGTGAATAATTAATTTGCCAACAAAATCTTACAGCGGTGACTGTAATTTCCGATAAATGCTATTTATTTATGGCTTGCACTTTCCATTCCCACAATATTGTCATCTATCATTACAAAGAAAGTTTCCTCCAAATTTTAGAAGCAAGTCTAACAAAAATCGCATTTACTTTTACACTTTATAGAGACAAAATTGGTGTTTGTATTTGATATTGACTTTTATGCATATATATACCATAGTCTATATATATTTGCTTAGGCTGCTATTTATTCCATCCTGTCGCAACTACATGGGTTCAGCATTCAACACGCGCTGATTTTTAAATATTCCATAGATTGAAACTACATGCAAAAATCTGTGATTGTGCTCAGCTACTGTTGAAAGGTTTCCTCTAAATAATGTGACATTTAATTGGCATGCTACTTTGCAATTGAGATGAGACTCACTTAATTGTTGACTAACTTGTCAAATAGCTGACAGTGCAAGGCCGTGTTTAAATTAAAAACACTCATTTGCTATCTTATCTGTTTGATTAAGGATTTTTGTATTGTGTGT
>JAAXYW010000800.1:0-29193 GCA_036851895.1 Orthonychiurus folsomi | reverse complement strand
CAGCTGAACACTTTGTAATATTGATGCACCAGTGGAATGATACTCAAAATTTTGAGCAAATGCAATTTATAAAACTAGTTTGGATTGAACGCAGCATTGATCTTTCCAGGAAAAAGGAACAACGTGAGTTAATTCGGAGCCCCCTGCCCCCAGCTCGATTGCAATTTTTACTAGTCCATTCACATTACATCTACGTCATGCATGCATCAGTTCAGCCTGTTCAGCAAATTGGTATATGTTTTTAGTTAAAGTACTTCGAAAGAAAGGAGTGAAAGGTGGGCAGTATGGAAATAAAAATGACAATGACAAATAAAGGCGAGGAAGTGAATTTTTTTAAATTCCGTTAGCCACCAATCGCCGCTTTATTCGGGACTCAAGAGCCATTTTCATACGTTATTAAAAAAACGCATGTAAATAAAATAACGTGTAGTGTAAAATAGTTCAGTAAATTATTCCACAAAATAAGTTATACCGAACTCACCTGTCTGTGAAACAAATTACGGTTAGCTCGAACTAATATTAGCAAACCAGAATCAACCAGTATACCAGCGCAAATGAGAACTTTGCAGTACGTATGTCAACGTCAAGTAATTCCGATTAATAAAATTGTTATAATAATTGTTAATTGTTATGGTATTCAAATTTCTTAGTCTGCCAGCAGATTTGTAAACTGTCAGCACATGTATATGAAATACCTTTAGCCAACTCGCATTGCAAACATAAACAAAACGCCCTCCTGAAAGATGATGGGAAATTTCTGCAAAGGGGGAAGCCTATATTGGTGCGTGTAGCATAATACTGACCATCGTACTACGCATTGGCATTACCATTAGACGTAAACGATTTTAGCGACTTGTCGACTCGTCGTTTATTTTAGTTGAAAACTTGTCGATTTGGCGTTTAAGGAAAACTAATGTGGTGTGTGGTTCGTGTCTACGGACGACGGGACGACGGGAGGGCACACCAAGACAGACGTGCTGAGTGGGAAGACTGGAGCGGAGTTTGAATTTTTCGACATTTCCAAAGAAAAATAGCCTGACCTTATTTTGCTATTTGTCATTGCTAGTTAGCTAGTTCACTTTGTGGAGTTTAAGGCTTCCGCGTAGCTCGGGTTATATCGTTAGGGGAATCAAGTTTTTTGAAATCGCAAAACTTGCCGAAAGCTGACCGGGTGCTGCCTGCTGGCTGTCGCTGTTCTGAGGTATCCAAAGCTATATCATTGTTTTCAGATTATTGCATGAATTAAATTTTTTAGGTTTTAATACGTGCTACTTTGTTGCTGCCAGGTTTCAAAATATCATGAGTTACTAAATACCGGCACTGGTGAATCTCGCTGTGAAAAATATGTTTCGTTTCCAATTATTGTCAAGAGTCGGAAGGGATGTTGCCACTATGGCGCCTTTATCTACGAATCAGAGGATTTTCAACCAACACAATCGCCGGTATTCAGACTACAAATTTACATCTTTTGAAGAGCAAAAATTGAAAGGCTTGTCTGGAGATCCCAGGTATGATAAAGGATGAATGTACTCATTGATGACAAAAAAGTCAGTCAGTTATCAAAACAACCGCTTGCGGTTATCTTGAATGAAAACCAAAAAAGAGTTTAAAGTAAATAATTAAATTTAAATTGAATTGCTTTATTATAATTTGATAGTGTGCTTTGCGGTCGTGATTTCATAACTCTGGACGGGTTTACAGCCAATGACATATTAACTGTTTTGTGGACTGCTTTGGATCTCAAAACATCAAAGGCATGTCGCATGTGTGTTTGTCCATTCAAATCAGGATTAGAATACACAATGTGATCTAGATTGTTCACTCTGTGTATCCTCCTTGGCCTATTCTGAGGAATAAACTGATGTCATTATGTATATTTAATGTAGCACTTAGTTCCTGCCCTAATAGTTTATACACTTTTTGCGCAGATCAAGTTGGCCAGCCTTTGTGAGCAAAAAGCTGCCTTTTGTATTTTTGAAGACACCATGACGAAAATGGCTTTAACATCTGCGGCAACTAAGCTAGGTGCATCCATCACATGCGTTCATGACAGCCACGTTAACCCAAATTACGACCTCACTTTTTACGGCAAGTAAGTGAATTCAGAAATTACTGCAAGCCCAATGTGTTACTGTGAATTGTTTGTTTTAAATTTTATAGTTAAACAGAGTTTTTTCGCAGGTCACTTTCTTCAGCTGCAGATATTATTTTTATAGATTCTCCAAATTGGAAGGAAGAAGACTTGGAAAAACTAGCTGCTGGCAGTGTGACTCCAGTTGTGAATTTGCGCTCAAATTTATATTCCCATGGTGTGGCTCTTGCGGAATGTCTTTCAGTTTACGAGCATTATGAGTTTTTGAGGAGACTCACTCTTTCATATATTGGTCCAGAAGACAACCCCTTGTTAAATACTTACGCTAATCTGTTACCGAAGCTAGGAATGCATTTCCGATACGTCTGTGATGGGGTTAGTAAGACATTCGATATCAATGATAATTGTCACATTTCTGAAATATAAACGGCAAGGAATCTGTTGTAAACTATAGAAAATTAATCCCGGTGTTTGGGAGAAGGGAATGATTTTGGCCAAGAAGTTTAATACAGAGGTCCATCATTGTGATTCAATGGCAGATGCAATTTTTCGAGCCAACACTATTTCAGCTTGCTTTCATAACTTGTCCGAACTTTATATCACAGTTAAGGTAGGTTGTCCATTGTTCTCAAAAAAACATATTATACTTTGGAAACTATTCAAACTGTTTTCAGGATATCAAAGAAGCTGATCTGAACTGGACACTATTGCATCACGAAGTCTACAAAAGTGGGTCAATTTCTCCTGAATTGCTTCACTCAAAGCAATCATTAGTATGGAACAGCATTAAGAATCTGCCATGGATCATAAAGGCAAGTTTTAATAAAGAAAATCATGATTTTTATTAAACTGTAGTGTTAATCTTTACGGTCCAATGCAGGCGCTAATGGTTTTAACAACTTCAAAATATGAGCCAGTAATTCTGCGACCAAACTTTGGAGGAATTGAATAGAACTCTTTCGAGCTTAACTAGAGCTCGACAGCCTTATGTAAGTGGCTTACACACACAATACACGGCAGAATCATTAGCTTAATTATAGAGCTATTTATAGGTTTAGGCAGAACGCGCCTCACGGCTTTGTCCGTCTGGAGGACAGGCCGTTTCACTATAGTACACACGTTATAGTTTATAATACATATATATTTTATGAATTCAAATAAATCTAATGCGGCAATTGTAAACAGTAACTTTACCTTGCTTAATTTCTGAACATTAAATCAAAAGTATGACTAGCAAGCTAAGGTAAAAGACAATTACAAGGTGCATTGATAATTCATTTTAAATGAAAGTAGCCAAATTGTGATTCGGATCTGTAAATAACAGATGTGCCCGGAAATAGCCCATTTTTAATACATGCGTGCAAGTGTAATTTGATTCTACGTTGCGCGCATAAGGTCGTGATGCGAGTAGCAAGATTCAATGAGAAATGCAGCTCGGAGTTTGTAAATTTGACTTCCTTCAAATAATTCCACTTGCTTGCATCTAGCAAATGAATAATGACAGGAGCCATGAGCTTTCTTCCCAATGTCTTGTCAGCTTTCCAATGAATGAATAACCACTGAGTTCCAAATCCAAACCCGTAGTTTCTGCAGATCTTATTCGGTCCAGAAAACTCTAGTCGGGTTAGCCGAGTACAACCAGATAGAAACTTTTCCAAAGGATTAACTTCAGAGTCCCCAGTATCAACTTCGCTCAACCTCAACTCGGTCAACTGTTCCAATACGTTACTCATTTTTTCTAAATCGGATTCGTATCCTGGTTTAAACTGCAACAAAGTAATTGACAAGGATGTAAGGCTCGGTAGACTAAATACATCCTCTGAAATCCCGTAGCATTGAATTGGAAACACGAAATGATCAAAGTGGATGGAACGCAGGGTTTCTCCGTATTTCTCACAAACGCTCGACAGGAGAAATTTTTTGTAATTTTGTTTTGCTACACTCTTTGTCTCCATTCGGTAGAAAGGGTAGGAGAAATTATTCCAAAGCACCGGAGAATGCAATACGGCCACCATTCGTAGGTCATTTGTTATTCTAACTCGGAATAGTTGCAGGAATTTTGGAATTTCAACCCAAGCCTTCGTAGTTTTGCAAACGCGTCGGAGGTTCTGTAGATCCGGCAGGGGTAGAAATTGGAGTATATGTTGCACAACCTGAAATAGACATTTTAAGTATTTACGGCCATAATAACGTTTTACTTTGGTTTTAATGAGCAGTGTAATGTTGAAACGTGGTATCATAATGCATCGTAGGTTATCGTTACACATGCTAGAAGCGCATAACGTACGGACACAAGAAAAGCTTTGAACCAAAAAGGTTCATCAAAATGAGCTAAACTTTGTAATTTTTTTAATACAATAAATTCTAATTACCAAATCAGGGAATTCGAGAAATATATAACCGCAATCATCCTTAGCTGAGCCAGGTGGTGGGGGTGAGGGATGTAAAGTCTGACGTCCAAACCTTGCCATGTTCGATAGGAGCAAAAAATCTGCCATTATTGATTCGTGTTAACAATTAATACTCTAGCTGTCACAATTTCTAACTTGAAAACAGGAATGGCGTGAACTTCTTGAGTTTACAAATATACTCATGCACCCTTGCACGTACACGAGCAAAGCGTATTTTGAACCGCGTTGCGTCCACACAGAATTATTAAGAAACTTTCCTTATTTGTTCTCTCCTCTGCAAGCAAGTTCTAAATTTAAGTGATAATCCGTAGGCTCTTTGGACCCAGGCCTTAACGCATCACTTAGTAAAGTTGGGAACATATTTATAAGTATTTTCTATGATATCCAAGTTTCCAAGTATTTGCTTGCGTATAGTCGAATTGACGTAAATAAACCATTGAATTGAACATTCTTCCGGACAGTAGATATAGACTGTTGTCACATTACAATTCTGACATGGCGAAACTATTCTACCTGTCGTTAAGATCCAATTCAACAGCAATAAAGGAAATGGTTTCTTTGGACTGAAAATTTCAGGGACCTTTATATAATTATGGGTCGGGTCATACCTAAATTTAATGAGGGTTCCAAAAGCTTCTAGAATAATTGACATATGATTTATTGATAGCTCTCAATACTTTGGCTATGCTAAATGTAAACCGTAAATTGCATACTACATTGTACTTTAGATTTAAACATGAAACTATTTTGAGTGGCGAAAATTTTGTGTAATATCACGACATTGTAGTGTTTTGTACAATAAGACGAATTTATGCAGCCAAGAAGCCGCCGTCGACAATAAGGTGTGTTCCGTTCACCATTGGAGCCACGTCACTGCAAAGAAATAATTCAGCATGAGTACAAGTTTCCAGCAAATTACAAGCATTATGCATTTGCACATTCGAGTCTGAAGCGCGCTCAAGTTTACCAACCTCAACAAAAACAGAATTGAGTTAACAATTTCGTCCATTTCAGCGATTCGGCCATTGGGAATCCTGTGCATGTATCTATTGATTGCGCCACTTTCTACAAAGTTTCGGCAAATGTCCGTCAAGACAAAAATTGGGTTGATAGAATTCACACGGATTTTATGTTGTCCCAACTCCACTGCCATTGATTTTGTAAGCATATCCACTGCGGCTTTGCTCACGTTGTAAGACATGCAAGGAAGTGCAGCTGACTTTGATGCCTAATCAGAATTAAACGAATTGTAAAATATCTGAACATTTACAACCTAGAACAAGATTTGTACGTACAACGGATGCAATGTTAACAATGCTTCCTTGGATTTTGGCATCAATCATGGCTTGTGCTACGACTTGGGAGACATTCAACATGGCCTTTACGTTAATATTCATTACTCTAAAAAATACACCAATGTATTATTAAACTGACTTAAAATTGGCAATCCAAAACTTCTAAATTACTTGTCATAGCTCCCCGGCGTCAGGCTCAGAAACGGTTCAGCGATATTAATCCCGGCACTGTTAAGAAGCGCATGGACAGGACCAACCTCTGAAACCACCTTTCGTGTTTGATCCCAATCCAAAAGGTCAACAGTAGCAGTTTGTATTCCAGGGCATTCTTTTGCCAACGACGATAAAAGCTCTTGATTCACATCCAAAGCCACAACCTTAGCTCCTTGTGAATGTAATTTCTTGCAAACTGCACGGCCGATTCCTAAAAATTTAGATTAAGTAAATATAAAATTCGGTTGTTTACAAACATCTGGCCTTGTAGTTTGCTTACCGTTTGCACCCCCAGTCACAAGGACTTTCTTCCCAGAAAGAGTAATTTCAATTGACATTTTTCACAAATTATTTGGTAATTGTGATTTATTATGTAATTTGGAAGGCAAATTGCGTGAAGGTGGAATAAAAGTGATTTGAAAACTAAAGCCCTCCTTAATATTTATACCTGAGTTCGAAGTGTGTCGTCCGATCAGAATTTGGCTTCACACAAATTAGCGTTGTATTGTGATTGTGAATAACGTGCATATCTGCATGGCCATGACCATTGGACTCAACTCAAACAAAAGTAGCGATAATACGAACAGATAAAAACTATCCTCAATGCGCTTATGCCAAAGGAAGGTTGTACGTAATCACTTCAAATTCAAAAAAAATATGTTTATTCCAAAGTCCAGAAGTATGATGATGACAGAGGAAAGATCATCACATTGACAATGTGTTTTGAGTTCATGTTATGCAGAGTGGTTATGATGAATTGCCAACCAGCGCTACTTGTGTTACTGGACTCACAGAAGAGAAGACGCATGGTTTTGTAGAGTACTATACTAATGAGTTACAAATTAAGGCGAAACAATCATGTTGGACGGCCTACACACAATTAATTTAAAAGATGTGTAACATTTAATTACAGGTTTAAGAAACAGCACAATATTGATCGGTTCAGCATTTGTTGTTTGAAATAATTTTTGTCGATATATATTCCTTGTTGGTAATGTCCTGAACAATACTGTTATGGAAAATGCCATGAATACTTTCATCAATATCTGATTTGGATCTATCCTTACCAAAGTTTGAAACCAGGCCACAATTTAACAGTCTAATTTTGACGTCTATGTTGAAGGATTGAGATCAAGCCTTATGATTTGAACCCATTCAATTGTATTCAAATGCGGAATTTTCATTGGAATGTAATTCATGGTGCAAAGCCGAAACCGAAAGTTCATGATTTTATTCCTTTGTATCCTATTGCTGAATATGTTCCTCAAAATAACCGCAGCATTTTTACTTTTGGTAGTTTCAGCATCAGTACATGCTCTGAATCCTAGCGCAGCTTCAACTAATCCGGATGACATCAACTTTTACACCTACCCGGACCTGACGTGAGTTAAAAGCGAATTGTCATATTTAATTAATATTTGCATTTGGTTAACATTTTTGGACCAAATAACTTTGTCTAACCCGATCAGAAAACCATACGATTCCCACAATATATTGATCAATGATCCAAGCAGCCTTAAAAACTCAGGTTTGAAGCCTGGATTGGAATTGGTCAAAGTTATTATCCATGTACATAATACAAGTTGGACAACAGCGCCCCTGAATGGTAACTAAGTCAGCATCTATCATTTTCAGTATTCAAATTCAATGTCTCTGTTGTGCCAGCTTACAGGAATCACGGGTTCACAAACATAATTTGGGCCGATTGGGAAAAACTTGCTAGTCCATCCCCGGGAGTCCCAGAATCTCTGGAAGTTATATCTTATCCGGCGGTCCTAAAAAATGTTAAAAGAACTGGCAAAAGAATTGCTGAGATGATTGAGTTTTTAATTTCCAATGGTATAATTGCTGGTCCGGAGAATGTACATTTTGTTAGCTGGAGCACAGGGGCCCATGTCGCTGCGACAGCTTCTAATTATCTTAAAAGTAAATACTCCTCGGTTGTGTCCAGAATCACGGGCTTGGATCCAGTGGGACCATTGTCAAAACTACTGAAAAATAATCGCCTGAGCAAGGACAAGGCATCATTTGTTGATGTGATTCACACGAGTAATTTATTCCTTGGTACAGCGCAGAGTATAGGCCATGTGGATTTCTTTGTTAATGGAGGATTGGCTGTGAAGCAGCCTGGGTGCCCATTTTCGACTCTAACAAGCGGAGGTTATTTGAACTAATTAAGGGTTGAACAATTTTTAACTAACTAATCTGAAATTGTAATATTTGTGACAGATTTTAATACGTATTTTCTTTGCGCTCCTCGGTTGGCTATCACGTTGTACGCCCTTACAATCGACCCAGATGTTAATATTGGGGGCTGCAAATGTCTGCCAATTCCATCCAGTAAAAAGGCATTCGTTTGCAAATCACTGCCTTTAATTAAATGCAATCAAAAAAGTCAGAATGGGAGAATACGCGCTAACGGGGTGAGACTCCTTCCTAATCTGCATGAGAAATTCAAATTGAAGTTATTAATTGCACTTTCAATTAAGTTGCACTAAATCAAATGGGAAATTTTTATTCTTTATTATTTCAGGACAAGAGGAAACTACTATGTGAGCGTGCAGACAAACCCTGGACCGGATTAGAATTAGTGCTCCAGAATTTCAATTGGTTTTATACTTTATGCGTTTCATTAGTTTACAAATAAACCGAAATAAACCGATTTGATGAGAATTCAAATTTGATCGCTTGAGTTATTTTTGTATCCAGGCACAAACCCGATTAGAGTTTTAAAAATATTTTTCCAGGCTAAGTCATAAAATTAGTTTATTGGTTACAGCGCTATTGTGTGCTCTTCATTGTAAATGGATATTAGTAATAACATCTGTTTAAAGAGTAGGAATGACTACATTAGGAAATAAAATTCTAGTTTGTATTCTTTTGCGTATTTTAGTAACTGTAAGGAATTACTGGTGGATTTTTATCTTGGTGCATGCATGGTATCGCGAAACATGTTTGATAGATGACATTGGCAATCAAAGTTAGACAGAGCTCGCACTTTGCACTTACTACCCACTCTAGTTAACATTTCAAAAGCACGGTTTATTAATTACAATTGTGCGAATAATATATTAGTATGATGATGAAGTGAAGTGTATTATCAAACCCAAGCTTATGGCTTCCACTCATGGCATTCCAATACCTATCGGAAGAGAGTTTATATTTTAAAATCAGAGTTTTCCTTGATTAGCTCCACTTATAAAACATAAATGGGAAAGTAGAGCACATTCATTTCATTCTTCATTGTGGGCTTGACTAAGAATTTTAAAAAGATATTTGAACGTTAAAAAGATCCCTGAATAGAATTAGGAATGTCGCTATCCATCACGTTGAAGGGGAAGACGGTTCTGGTGACGGGTGGAGGAAATGGTAAGACTAAGACATTCTTTTTCAAAATAATAAAAATTTAATTCTTCGTTTATTGGAAAGGAATTGGACGAGCGCTATGCAAGAAATTGCATTCCCAAGGAGCCCTTGTCTATGCTTTAGATTTTAACGAGGAATCCTTAAAAACTCTCGCAAAGGAATGTCCGGGGCTGAAGACAACATGTGCAAATCTTGAAGATTGGGAGAAAAGCAGGAAAGCAGTTCAAGACCTGGGGCCCATCGACGCACTCGTTAATTCAGCTGGGATCGCAATTGATGAGAATTTTATGAGCGTCACATCTAGCAACTACGACAAGTAATTTAAAATCAAATAATTTTTTCAAATAATTTCTACCGCACCATTAAATATTGCCTTGATAGCCCTTATATTTTCTTGCAGATTGATGAACATAAATGTGAAGGCAATGATTAACGTATCTCAAGTCGTGGCCCAAGGAATGATTGATGCCAAAATCCAAGGAAGTATTGTCAACATTTCTTCACTGGTAAGACATGTTTGTAATTGCAAGTATTAATTAATTGAGAAGTGATTTAGTGATTTGTCGCATTTAAGGCTTCTAGATTTGGGACTCGAAAATCGGTGGTTTACAACCTCAGCAAGGCAGCAGTCGACATGTTGACTAAATCCATGGCTGTTGAATTGGGTCAACATAAAATCCGTGTCAATTCCGTTAACCCAATTTTTATTTTGACGGATATCTCTCGGCCATTTCTTGAGACGGAGCAAGGAGCACAAATGTTGAAATCCATTACAGGTCGGGTTCCACTGGGAAGGATTGCGGAATTGGACGAGGTTGTCAATTCAATTGTATTTTTGCTGAGGTGAGTACCTGGGTAGAAGAATTTGATTTTTATTGTGTTTCCCTTATGATGGATGAATTTTCTGCTTTTCCAGTGACGCTGCTCCGATGATCAATGGAACCAGTCTGTTTGTTGATGGTGGATTTAGTGCATCTTAAGTTTCACAACCTACAAATATTTCAATCAAATGTTGAGTTTACAACAAATAAATTAATTAGCTGAATGCTCCGATATTTCTCGCCTATATTTGAAACAAGTCCTATTTTGGGAAATCGTTAATATTTCTAAATCACTTTTCTAAATATCAACATGACGTAAGTAATTGTATTGCTTTATGAAGTACTCACACCTTCGCTCAATTGAGAGAGCTAAAAGCGTACGTACACCAAATATCCAAAGTAATGCATACGGGCGGAGATCATTTTCCTTCCAGTCACGATAAAGCGAAATGAGCTGGAGGACTTCTCGCTCTTTTCTAACTAAATCGGATGTCAAGGGTCAATTCGTAGTTCTAAAGGCGGCAGTTAATTTATTTCATCCACGCACGCACATAATTCCTGACAACAATGAAGGAGTGTGCGGGGCGCCTGGCGTTAGAAACATCCATCAGCTCTGTGCTATGCTCTGGCTATGAGAAGCTCCTCTCTTGCAAATGCAATGAATAGAACTGCTTTGGCAAAAAACCAACTGGATTTCCCTGAATGGGCTTGGCACGTGCCGAACAGTTTTTAACAATTTAGCAAAATTATTGTTTTATGGCAAAAGTTAGGTTTAGATTCAAATGGACACAACTCTGGTGAGGAGTTCTACTTTTATCTTATTTCCTAAATTTTAACTAATTAATACTACCAACAGAAATTTTTTAATCAGTCAAATTTAATATTACAATTAGGAATCCCTACTATAGCGTGAAATGCCAATTAAATACTTTATTATTTATCAACAAATTGCATACTGCCTACCAGCTGGAAAAACCAATTTCTATAATCAGAGTTTGACAAAGTGCATGAAGTTAAAGCCCGAATTAATTCCGGGCACAATTGCCCTAGAATATAAAAGCGCTGGCTAAATTAAACTGATGGTCCAATTACTTCTAAAATAAAAACCTGCATTCTAATTCCAAACCCTTTCCCACCCATAAACATTCCATTTAATTTCCAGACAGCAGGTAAACACGACCCGAGCCTATGCACCGGTAATGACTCCGTCGTCAGTTCTCAATTCCTAATAAAGCACTTGTTGCACTTACACTTGAGACCCCGGATGCATTAAGCAAAGCATTAAAGAAGATCTGTGCAAGTACTTGAGTTGAAAGTTTAATTTTTGGGGGGGGTGAGGCTGCTGGAGATGAGAGCCCAGCCAGCATAGGTAATTTGAAGGCCAGTTAAATGCACTTATGATGTAACGTGAATTACAAGTGCTATTGGGTTGGGGATGAGGCGTAACGTAGTCCTTCCCTCCAAGAAGTACCTATCTCCTCCACCCTTGGCAATGATGAGAGGAAAACCTGCCCACCTACAGGCGAACGAAGTACGATCTCAAGAATTCAACCCGTTTCTTCAAGAGGTTGCGGTGCGGTATTGTCCCTTCAGACTTGGACCCGGTCGGTTGTTCGTCTCGTCGGTTATCCAGTCGTGTATTCAAAAATATCATAACCCATATAGAATATTTCGTTTTCTTTGTTAAAAGTGAACATTTTACCCACAGTTCGTTTTGGAAAAATTAAAAATGTGGACTACAAAACTTAAGTGAGTTAAAGTAAGTGACTGCGCGAGTGCCCAAGTGCCATGCCAAACCAGTGAAATGTAATTAGGCGGGCGGGAAGGAGGTGGAAAATGATTGTTTCAAAAAGTAATTGCCATGAGTGGAATTGCTGTCATAAACGAAGTTGGCAAAGTGGACGGACTAGTACTAAATGTTCACCCGAAGACGGCGGCACATCGACAGGCACATCGACAAATTATGGGGAAATTATAAATTCACAACAAACTGGAAATTCATGCTCCACCACCATGGGTAGGATTAGGACGGAGGATGGAAGCTGGTCTACAGCAGAAGACGACCTTGCCATCACGAGGACGTGGATTTGTTGTCAAAGTGATAAGGTTGGGTGGAAGTGGAGATGGACGAAATGGAAAGTGAATTACTCAGCCATCCACTCCCGATTTAATTGTTTCCTAATCTTGTTTCTGACATTTACTTCAATATTCAATTATCCAACTCCCGTGGATTCTCTTCCGCTGGTCAGCCCCGGGAATCGGAGCCGCTTCACTAGTCAGACCCACAGTCAAAACTCGGAATGTGATTGGACCGGCAGGTAATTTTTTTTCAAAGTTTCAAATATTTTTTGTTAGGATCGCACATGCAACGGATTTTAATTTTAAATTTTATGTGAATTTTAATCACTGTAAAGCCGTTCATTTAATCCATTTGTAGTTATACTAAGAAATTAACCAGTCTTATAGTTAGGATTAGCAAGAAGCACGAAGCAGACAGAGATTGTTGTTTTTTTTTTGCTGACATTATTGGTTAGTACATGGCATAACATCGTTCTTGGTACTAATTGCGACGCAAGACTGGAAACCGCTTCGCATTTACGAGACTCCAAGGAACAAACTACACTGTAAATTAATAAATTGTGATAAGGATACGAAAGAGATGTTAATGGTAGCCTTGTTACATGCGTGCGAATTATAATTGACCGATTGCACGCAATCAGGCGTTGCGTTGTCGGATTCCACTACCAATGTAAAACACCATCGAAGGAGCCATCTGTTCGGCGGATAGTAAGGAGACCATCACCACAGAATCCACCACTACCACATAACCATTCAATTTAAAGTAGATCTTTCGATACGAGGATAATTGCATTTGAAGGCTAATTAGTACGCTTGTTAGCCTACCCGGACATTAATGGCTCTTCTTCCATTCAGCATCTTAAATTTCTAAACCCTTGTAGAAAATAGGACTTGTAAGTGTACCCTGTGCTGTGCACAGGTTAAATGCAGGCAAATATTAGTTGTTCAATATTAGTCGTGAAAACGGAAATGTTTGTCTTTGTTCCATACAAAAATTATTAACTTTATGCAATAATATGTTGAGTAAATCAGGTTTCCAAAAAGCTAATTCACGTTAAAAACGGTAAGTTTAAAGCATAAGTTAAATTTGATGTGGAGTGGAAGCTTGTGAAAACCAAAGTCAGAACTTTGCCTTTGTTTATTCAGTACCCATATTTCTGGAAAACCCGTTGGTAGGCTTTTAAACAATTCTATTCACCCAATTTAACAGGTTAGAAGCCATGCTTCAGAGCTTTCAGAAAGGAATATCCAATAACAATAAAAGTAGCTTATTACGGTTCAGCTGGCAAGGAAAACACGAGCCTTCTGAAGTCTTTTGACTGACAAAATATGAATACCCTTACTTGACCATTGACCATCCGTCGACTTTCACAATATTTAAGTTCACCTGGAAGTGATTGACGACGACAGGTTGACGAGATGACACTTTGTTGGGCTGACTTTTATCGCTTCACAAAGTTTTGACATCATTTTACCATCATATGCGGACTTAAACTTTGCAATTTCCTGTTCCCTTTTGTGCCACTCTTCGCCACTACCTGAAGCTACCCGTTTGTTGTGCCCCATAATCTGTTCAAGTTACAACAACCCTTAAAATTTTATGAGCTTCATCCCTTCTGAAGTAAGGAGGATTTTTGTAATAGTCAATAGCCGTTCCCATTTTGAGTTCCCTCGCTAGCTCGTGGCTCATTTACGTTAGTGGACAGGTAAGCGCTTGGACGCGAATGCACGAGTAAGTCAAAACAATAATCATAAAAATATAAACTTTTTTCTTCCCCTGCTGGATTGAATTGCTTTCATTCCCCAGGTCAGTTCAGATTTCATTATTTCCAAAAGCCATTAAGAAGGCAGAGTTGGGATTCCAGGTCAAATTGAGAAATGATAGGTGTAGTAAATAAGTAAGTGGCAGACATTGTTTGACCCTATTTGAAGTACAGCCTTTCACAATAGATTAGATTTGGATGAATGCTTTCCACTCTTATCAAGGAAGAAAACTCCTAATTGTTCTTGGAGTAATAAAAGATACATATATACAAAAGGCTGGAGTAAAGATTGCTGGTAAACATAAAGAAATTCCACTTCTACTGGTACAATATTGATGTTGAGTTAAGAAGGAATAACAGATTTGGAGGAGCGAACGATAATAAGTTAGAATGGGTCAAAAGTCATCACGGACTTTTAGAAATTTGAGTCTTCTGACTCCCGAACAAAACCTTGTTGTGACATACTGTGACATTGGGGTTTTAAAGTAAAGCCCAGCTTCAGCCAAGATACGAGTGTCAAAGTCAATAGAAGCAGCCGTGGCCTGGCAGGCAATGCAATCCCATTTTGAAGTAAAGTAAGTTGCTCGTAAAATAATAGTAGAAGAAACGGAAGGTGGTGCAGGTCTTCTTTTGAATTCACAAACTGGAAAATCCTTAAGTGAGCTGGACATGTGTCCATCCTTACGACAAGACATCCTAAGCCACCCTGAAGGGAGTAAGTTCTTTCTGAAAAACCGGGTTGAAAACACTTGCAATGCAGTCCGTGTCTCATTACCATTGCCCTGATAAATGATGAAACAAATAATCCACCCCTGCCAGTCCCAGTTAGTGGAGTTCGACAGGAGTTGGAGAAAGACCGGCCCAGCTGCAGTCAAAACAAATACTAAAAATCCACGGCACTTGCATGGGCACGCACTCAGCTCACGATTTTTATTCAACTGAAACGTGACATTGACATTGACATGGACATCGCCGTTCCACTAAACTCCAGCCGGAATCCTGGTTATTTTGTTACTTTGTACAACATAAACATTATCACTGATTAGAGTTCACTTTCCTTCTTTCATTTGCGACAGGGGAATATCAAACCCATCAATTCGGGCCACTCTGATGAAAGGAAATTAAAATTTTACCATTAATGATTAAATCCGCGCATTCAGATTTTTTTGTGATGCAGTGTTTCTAACCAAATCACATTACAAGTTATTGAAACCGTAGCGTTAATGACTTCTTGAACCTAAGTCCTGGTATAATGCATTTTATCACACAACCTTTCCGTGTCTAAAACTAGGCCTTTCATTAAATGGGCTCAGTGCAATTTCCTACAATTTTTCTAGTATCCCTTCTATTTTATTTCCCCGTCTCCTCCTCGTATGATCAATGACCATTGCAATAGTGTATTGACAGCAACCTTTCGTATGGCTCCAACCAAAACAAAACCCGAACCCTTCCCTGCGCTGGTCTGCAAACCATTCCAGGTAATAATCCGTCAAGGGACCCCACCAAAACAAAATCCCTTGACCGTGTCTTCCACCCCGATTTTAATTCTTCTTTTCTTTATTGTTTGACGTGGCGAGGAAAATCCATTTACAAGGCGGTAAAATGAATCCGAGCCTGACTCCGACATCCCATTTGAAAGGATTTATTATTAACGGAGGGAGTACTCTTGTGTAGGTCTGGTCCGGCCAAATCCACCTGACCCTCCAAGTCAATTTTGAGTTGTTCGGAACTTAAAACCTATGTCAATTATCGGTTGTGTTAGGTTGGAAGGGAGTCACAGGCACCACAGACGCTTTAAGGATTCAGTTTTTCTACTGGAGAGCCCTTTTCCGCTCCAGGGATATTATTAAGGGTGCATTCCATCCTCACATTACATTTCTTTACCCACTGTTCAGCACGCAGGGTGCAAGGGACAGGGCCCTTCAATTTTTTTAAGGGTTCCCATTTTTCGAGTTGTAATTACATACTTGAATCCCCCTCAAGTACTGGAACCCATCCCTTCCGCACCCTGTGACTGCACTAAAATCATTCATGATCTTTGTCTCGACGAGATTTATTTTTTAAGAGTTGCGTGGGCATTTTACAAGGCGCATTGTTGTTGCGGATGGCCTCCATGACCCCGAACACGTGACAATGCTACGCGGACCAAGGAAAAGGGTCCTCGTGCCGTGTCTCACCACTCAGCATGGAATTGGAGTTGGAAGGGAAAATAGTTTATGTTTATGAAGGGGTAAATGACAGGACCGGGGGAGAAATCTTTTCTTACTCCCCGGGAAGCTGGATTTTAGGAATCTTGGGGAGAATGGTTGAATGACATGACCCTTGACATTTACTGGCCCAACGTTTGACTCACATTAAATAATGTTATTGTTATTGATGGATCTGGAAGGGTGACTGTTGACTTTGTGAGCGCTATTAGTGGTGGTAGTCCATGTTTTGATAGGTGGGTTTAACCAATGAAACCATTTTCTCTGGCAACTTAGATGAGCCGGTTGGAATTTATTTTATATGCATATTATGCTACCAGAGGTGAATCAAGTTTTATTTACAAAAGTATTCAGCACAAGTATACTAATTATTATTCCAAGTCAGTACACAAATCATTGAATTCCAGCATTTGTGAAATTTTTTCAGCGGAACTGTCATCGGACCAGCAACAAAAGCCTCCGCCGCCGCGTCTCTAGTTCAAACAGTTACCCTCCGCTGCACCCGCGGCTCGATCCATTGGACTCAACCCAAAGGTGGTCTCAAAGTCACGATTTCACCGAATATCGGGAATCCTCCGTACAAGTTGTGTTTGGATAATGGGGACGGAGGGCGTCGTCATCGGGTCCTTTTGGAGGAACCCGAGTCCGAGCCCACATCTGGAGGTGGAGTTCAAAGGCGGCTTCTTCCAATTTTAACGAGGAGCACGTCCAGTTGTTACCGGGTCGCAGAGCCCTCAGCTGTGCTGTACATTGAAAGTCACGGGGACACCTCCACGACGTCGACGCCACCGCTCCCGCCTTTACCGTGGCAGTCTGGAGATGATTTTGTGATGGATAATCGGATTGACGATGAGGAGTCCGGATCTGGCCGGGATCTTGGGATGGCAAATGCCATTTTGATTGCTTATGAAGTCGAGTCTTTGCGAGGTAAGATGTTTGTTTTCATAAGTTTGGACGAGTTTTAACTTAAGAAAACCGCACATTTTTAAATATGCTAAAAAATTAGACTTCAACAAGGCAGGCATGAAATTTTTAGTTAGTCCAATTTAGATCACAGCAAACTATGTAATACTCAAAAGAGTTCACAATTTTTAAAAAATTACATCGGCATCCCACTTGTATAAATATCATCATTGCCCACAAACTTTGGTGCTTTTCAAATTGGTCATAATATTTTGAAACTTGAGAGCTAGTGTCTTGACTATAGCAGTAATTGTGAACTTGAGAGATCTCCCAAGAAAACGATTGCAATGTGCACTGCCACCCGAGTTGAACGCTTCATTTCCCCCTCCCTCATCGCCGATTCCCTCCTCCGTGGCCCACCAGCCACACTTGGCGTCAGTAAGTGTGCATAATTAGGTGTAGGCCCCATGGAGAGACTCATTAAGGTTTGGATTGTTGCCTTGAGGCCTCAACTAAACTCCATTCCTATATATAGCCAATAGCCGAACCGATCTCCCGAGGAAGATTTTCTGAGGCGAAAGAGATCTGATCGAGTGATAAGAGCTTGCTGCTATCCAACCTGCCAGAAATAGAAATGAGATTTCCATTTGAGATGTCGTCAATTCATTCTGGTCAAACTTTTTCCCTTGAATCATCCTGCAAGTCATTGTTGTTGGCTATGTTCAAAGATTAGTTGAACACATAACCTGGACATTGGACATGCTCCTTCGAACCCACAAATGGATTTACAAATTAATCATAATTGGAGTTTGTGATTTGGAGCATCAGCTTAAGGAGCCATAAAATCTCTGATGCATTGATTGCACAATGAGAAATTGAAATTTTGTACACAAAAAACACAAATGTACGCGTGATGAATTTATGCCAAACAAAACAATAAATAATTCTCAAAACGCTGATGACGAAGGTGAAAACTTTTGTAAAATAGTTTTCTTGGGTAAATGATTTAAAATTTTTAAGAGTAGTCTTTAAACTTATTGTTTTGGAGATGAGAAATGCCCTTCGGATCTGTAGACGTTGAACTCAGTCATAATAGTTAAAAGCAAATTGCATCGCGCTTTAACAAACCAAATTAAAACAAACACGAAAAAGGATGCAATTTGACTGCGTGATGAGTCAGAATTTTCTTTCGTCGTCACCCTTTAGGCTAAAACTGGATAAATGGTTGAATTGAAGGTTCTCCTTGCCTTTGCATGCGTTGAAGGAACGAAAGGGTCATAGTGCGAGCTCGAGGAGTCATTATATGCAAATAAGGGGACTTTGATAATAAAGAAAAAGGTTCGACGGATCCGATTTATTACTATTCCATTCCATTTCTCCCCTCTAGCTCTATTTAAACTCTGGCAGCAAAACGGCGAGAAGTATGCCTACGTGCATTGCATTTGGATTCCAATCAGCATAGATGCGGGGTTGTCCTTGGGGCGAAAGATGAGGGGGATTGCCAAATAAGAGTAATTAAAAAGGCGAGGTGAATTGTTATTTTTGAAATTGAAAGGTGAAAGAACTGGGCGTTAGCATGGCGTGTAGGAACTGCCCAACAAATTCTTATCTTGCTCTACACATGCAACTTGTAGGAAATTATTTCCTAAATTGGTGTTTACTTTGTTGATTTACAGGGGATGGTGATCCATGTCGTCCGTGCAGTGAATTCGAAGTGTTGAAAACATTTTGCTCATCTGATGTCGGTATGTGTTGATTGTAGAAGTCTTTCAATTTGTTATTAATTTAGAGTAAAATGCAATATTACTCAGTTAGGTTTTACACTGGCTGGGCGTGTCATATGCATATTTTCTGTTCCGCAGTTGCACGTGGGTCAATCCTCCAAGTCAAACCCGGACAAAAATACGATGCAATTTACATTAAAGCCGACCTCGTTCTCCATCAAAATCATCCCGTGTTCACTCCCTTTGGAAATCTTCAAACATTTCTTCAGAAAAAACCAACCCGCTTTGATATGGATAAACCTCAACGAGTCCTGGCGTCAACTGAGGATGGAATGGGTACTTACGGTGGAATCGTGAGTCACGCTTCAACCTGCTCCGCATCTGCTGGACCGGGTGACTTCCTTTGGCTCATCAAGTTCAGATTCGGCATTCCTTTGGTTGACTGTGTTATTTATTGGGACAAATGGGTGGACATTGCGCGGAGGAGACAGGGTGAATGTCCATTAGCTAGTCGACTGACCATCACACCAACAATCAAGTCATTGTTATCGTCGGTCTCTTAAAATGTCATTGCATTGCCCTGCACGGTCTACTTTGAGATACGTCAAGCCGAAGCCAGGATCTGCGTATGTACGTAGATTTAACTCAAGTCAATTCCCGTTTCGTATTTGCCAGTCAGAAAAATACAATAAAATAAGATGTGAAAGCCGTCATTTAAAAGGAGCCCCATGTATTTGTTAAACTAACAGCACATACTTTTCATGTATTACGGTATTATTAGTGCGCTAATGTGCATACTGGCAAAGGTTTAGTGTTTTCTAAAGTGAAAGCCAACGGACCTTGTTTTGCCTATCCTGTATCTAAAATAATATTTATTATCCGTATTACACTCCTCACGGCGTAGCAAAATACACACGACGCGAAAATGATCTCATTCCTCATAAATCTGAAAACCCTGCACGACATATGTACAAGGCTTCAAGATGTTACGAAGATGTATGTATGTCTTAACTTAAATCCAAGTGCCAAACAAGTCTCTTCGCAATCTATTTATATTTGCTTGGCTTCTTTTACTCACCAAATAAATTGAAGTAAAAACAAATGTGTTTTAACAACTAATATGATCCATGTGTTGGTCCTTTTACATCATAATTGCACACATCTTGCATTAGAAATAAATAACTTTCATTTCCGCATCCCATCTGGCACTTTCAAGATTACTCTGCACCCGCACCCGCACTGGATTACAGGAAATATTTTAATAGAAATGCATTTGTAAATCCTCTCCGCCTAGTCTGCCCGTTTTAGCCGTGGGATCCAACTAGCGAAAAAGTTCTCAGCCTCCAGCAAGCATTGCATTGCACAGATCCAGAAGGGATGAGATTCATTTTCTGCTGGAGACCGGCACCGGATGTAACAGTTTTTTTTCCTGCGAGACGAGGTGCCGACGTGAATGGACTCCGTATCACAGTCACACCGAATGCTTCGACTGCATGTGAATTATTTACGATGTGCGTAATGTCCATGTGGTGTAAAACTTTTAATTTATCACACGCTACGAGTGTTTTATCTCCAACTGCGGTTTTAACAGGTCCGCCGACTCCGCCGGGTAACCAACTCTTAGGTCATGTTCACAGTAACAGGCAACTGTAAATGCGTGTGAGGTGAATTTCGACACTTATGAAGCTAAATGTATTCCTTTGTAGTTGAATGCGCAAATACTTGGCCAGCAATTTCGCATTTTCCTGGTTAATTTTGCCTAACAATAGGAAACAAAATATAATCTGCTCCCCTAGCTCTAAAAGCTCTTTTATATTGGGACGAATTAGTTTGGAAAACGCAGAATTTTACACAAACCTGTCAAGATAACGAGAAGCTATCAATATATTTAAAAAAATTACCTTCGGCTCCTTCGTAAAATTTAGTGTCATCAATAACAAAATGCTTGCATTTCCGAAATTAAAAATTCAAATACGTTGACAATCCGTAATGTAAATTGCTTGTAACACAAGCAAAACCAAGCACAAATCCATAAAACTAATTGAGTAATTCCTCATCATCAATTTCCGTTTTTGTCTGTCTTCCCAGACCGCATTTCCTTATTTGTGTCCATTAAACAGTGAGAGACCTTATTAAATATGACAGGTCCTCAGGATTTTCAAGCCTCCATCCATTTCCCATCCACTCCACATTAATCGAATCGACAAGGTACATCGTCCTGGACATTAGTTTGCGTACAGTTCTCCCAGGGTGGCTCCCGCCTGCCCTCGCATCTACAATAATAAGGGAATCATGCAGGGCCAGGAGGGCGTCCAAGAACCTGGACATCCACATCGACATCCATTGTTGCTGGCATTAGTGGGATGGATATTCATACTCCAAACACCTTCGATACATACGATAACGATAGATAGTCCCTTAGCCATAAATCTAGGTAGAGAATATGCATACGTTATAGGTTTATTTGAAAGGAGATGGACATTCATACAATATTATATCATGGATGGACTCAACAATGAAGAGACAAGGAGGCAGAGGTAACATCTTCGAAGGCAACAATGGGATTGCAATGACTCTTCAAAAATGTGGAGGGCGAGGGCGTGTGCCTCCTCAACGAGATGTGCCCTCCAGTACTAAAGACTGACTCAATCGAGCCGCTGTCAATCAGCCTCCCGAAACAGATAGCTATTTTCCCAATCTCCCTCAAGCTATTTTCATATCATCTCTTCCCTTCCACCGTAGCCCTCNCTTCAAAAATGTGGAGGGCGAGGGCGTGTGCCTCCTCAACGAGATGTGCCCTCCAGGACTGAAGACTGACTCAATCGAGCCGCTGTCAATCAGCCTCCCGAAACAGATAGCTATTTTCCCAATCTCCCTCAAGCTATTTTCATATCATCTCTTCCCTTCCACCGTAGCCCTCACAAAATAATGTACTCTTGTCTAATGGAGTGTTCAGTGGTTGAGGGGCCGCCGTGGCGGGGCAACTATTATTAATGCTTGGATTTTTGGTCCAATCGGTTGGGTCATGCCCATTTTCCACTTTATTACTTTCCCACGATTTAGATTTGGTAAAGGAAATCCCTGTACGGATTAATGATAAAGTTATTTGCCAAATTTTTGATGGAGGAAAAAAACAAGAATTGAATTCAAAGGAAATTATTTACGCTAACCCTTGCAAAACTAGAGTAGACCAATTTTTTATTTGACCACAAAATCGCCTACAGAGGAAGTTCAACCACGGCTGTCATATATCTGATTAAAACTGTACAAAAAGTGCAGAAATAAATAAAATAGTAAACACAGCTTTTAGTTTTGGTAATATTAAAGTTTGCCTTCGCATTATTCCTCATTGGGATTTATGAAGGCGAGGAATGTTTTCATCGTACCTGACGGAATGATGAAGCAATGTTCCAGGATGTAATGTCATGGCCCTATGCGGATGCTCAATGCATTGTAATACTGTACAATGTACACAGAAACAGACGCATTATCTTCTTCAACTACTTACGGGATGATTCATTGTATTAATGAGCTATAAATAATACGCCGCACAAATTTCCAGCCAGGGACGCCTGTGAGGTGTTTGGCTCTTGATGAGATTTGCATTTTGAATCCCGTCATACTCATTTAAGCATTGTCTAACGATATGAGTGACTGTTCAACTGCAGGCAGTCAATTCCAATCCCATGCCTTTATTTTGTACATAGGATGTTCACAGGGGGAAATATTTGAATCCTTTCTAGATTTTTTGCAAGTGAAACATAATATGAGAACAAATCAACAGTCTTCCAATTGTGTGATTGTTTAATACAGAATATTAAAATCATTACGTTTTAACCGGAAAATGGTACTCAATAGGAAACTTGGAAAACATATACATATTATAATCAAAATAAAAGTTTATGAACGACGTTGGATTGTTGAGTCCGGGCATAATTCCAGAATTCCGCATTTACATCAATTTCCGTTTCATTTTAATTTCTAAACTTACTGATTTTATTTCTGAAACCCATTTAAAACTTTATCATATTGCAAAAGTGAAGAGTCTGCTTAAACTGTAAATATTTTGTTAAATACGGTTAGAGGCATCAGTAAATGTACCCCTCTCCACATAATTCTTTTTATGACTCCACACGATAAATTTAAAAGCATCTTACAAGTTGAGCCTTGGCCCACTTTAATTACTTTAACAATAACTTCTATTTACAAGAAGTCGGGAAACGTGGAGTCCCTGAAAACACTCGCACTTCGTACAAAACTCTTATCTCCCATCTGTTGACTTGGTTTCAAATCTTTCAGCATTCCAAGAATTACTTTTCATTACTAACACACAGCAGCACTCGATATGAGCTCAACTTCAGAAATTTTTGTTTTTAATTATACTAGCCCATTTAGGCAATCCAAATGAATTTATTTATTATTAGCAAAAAATATTGGGTTTAATTTACACGTGCACAAGTACCAGACCCATTTCCGTGCCTTTCGATCAGTTCGTACGGCTGGGCTTTTGCACCCATTTTCTTAATTAACACGCAAAACAAGAGAATGTGTCATTAAGATTGACATCAGCTCGTTTGAAGGTTATCAAATTTCCATAAAATCAATACTGACTCCCTTGACTTTCATGGTTTACCATTTGTCAGTCTCAAAGGACTAATCCGACCATGTTCCACTCTGATTCATCCAAGTAAACAGGCGAACGGGGGCGGGTATGGAAGATTGTAGAAGGGTACTGCGTATCAGTCGCCCCAATTCCTTTCCATTCCTAGATAAGAAATTAGATTCGAAGTGACATTTCGGTGAAATGTCTTCAAGACACGGGACAGGAACACTGATTTGCAATTTCCGTGAAAAATTGGCCTACCCACCTAGACCCACCATGACCGACCGGTGGTGAAATACAACCAGGAGTTGACATGTTCCTGTCTATTCAGGACTACAGAAATAGTTTCAACTTACTCATTACTATTACACACGTTCGTGGATTTGGGCAATTTTACACTTTAGAAAATTTGAACTTAGGAACCGAACTTTGCACCCAGCATTTCTACAGCATGGATTGAGCACAAATTAGTAAGATCTCAGTGAGACTACAGAATACCATTTAGATTCGAACTCTGATCTTTAACTGGTCTGCAAGAATGCACATCAGTTAACTAATTAAGCAAAGTGCGATAAGTAATGTCATCAAAACTAGGTTAACCTTGTGCTAAAGCATAAATGCGCCGCTAGACTGTTGCACAAATCAAACATTTGGCATAATATTCTACAATTCTACAATATGATTGTTTTCAGCAAAATTTTAAGTGCAAAATTTGGCCGACATGAACAAATTTCCTTTTTCGGTTTTACGTGCTATGAAGATCGTATGGTTTGATAGTTTACTTATCACAACAAAAACAAAAACTAGTATGTGCCACCACCATTCAGCCCAGTGCAGGCAGTGCTGTATGTATCATAAATCATATTCATTCAATTCTGCAAGATATCAAGCCAGGAGTACAGATGCTCACGAATGTTTTGGTTTTCATAAATTCCTTAATATTTAAGTAGCTGATCTTTTGGGAGTTGCACTCCACTAACTACTGAGGCATCGCAGTCAGTAAGGTGTTGGCTTGTTACGGAATTTAAATTTGACATGATCTGATTACAAATTTCAAATTAGGTTTATCCATTAAAAACATTCCGGTTTTGCATGTTTATGTTCTAAATCTACTCACGAACGATCAACAACCTATCTTAATCTTGCACGTGTTAACTATTGCAATTAGCCTGTCATTTGATTAAAATTCTGATTGCATATTTATTCGAGGGCTCCGACTTGAGTGGAAACGTGGCCACAGCAGCATCGCGGCATGATGATGGTACTCGCCTCACCAAAAACAAAGGCGTGGATTTGCATCCTGAGTCCTTAATCTCAGATTAAACAAACAAGTTTTAATTTTGCGTAGGCATTTCCCGTTAGTTCATTGGCTCCAAACTCAGGGTTTCGGTTGACTGACGTACAGGTACATAATTTTCCAAAGGATGTTCGCACGTACATACGTACGTATTTGTTCACATAGTCAGTCCATAAGTGAATTTAGGATTAATACATAGATATAAATGGGAAGTGCAAATGCTCTTGTTCTTGCAAAACCAGTCATTTCCTCACCTACGCCAGGATCCGTCGCCGCCTGCAATTGGCATGGGTTTGCAGTGTAAAATCCAGTGCACCCCATCCCATCCCGTGCCGTGTGTTCTATTTAAGGTCACTACAGCCAAGCGCATGATCATAAACAATGGGATGAATGAATTTAATGGCCAGGGAGGCTCAGGGTAGGGTGGATCCGACCCAGCGATAGAATCTTTCCGTATTTGCAAAACATTTGGCTAGTGTGGATCCGATCGCTGAGCTAAGCTCGCAATTCTGTGAAGGGGAAAAGAGGAGCATTTATACAAAAATGTTCCACACGTTTTTCTTCTCAAGAAGGAGAGCGGCAAAATCCATCAACGCGTTCACCTCTTTCATCCTTCACCTGGTCTTCATTCTCAATCTTTTTACAAGTAAAAAAAACTTTTTAATATAAAAATACAAATTATCTTATTTAGAAATTTTAAAATTTTCCAAAAGAAAACTTAAAATTGAAAGAATCATGGGAGTTTGGGTTCGGTGAGTCACGTTTTGAACTCCAGGCTAAAGGCTAATGAACGGAATCCGCATGGCCTGCCCTGCTATTTTAGCAAAGGAGAAACACTTCCGGATTGCTCGGTGTGTTTACTTAAAAACGCGTACACTACGTAAACATATGAACACATGGGAGAGTTTAGGATCATAAATCATCTTAAAGGGGCAGTTATCCGAAATAAAATACTACGAGTTGATTGAGTAGTTGTTTTTTGTGTTTTTAGTGCTTTGTAAGTTTTATTTCGTGAAAGGAATTTATGGGATTTTGTAAAGAGTCGCGTTGTTATTTTACGAGGAGACGGAATGTACAAAGATAAAAAAGGGGAGGCATGATTTCTTCAAGGAATACCATTCACGTAATTCAATCGGGGCATTTAGTATTGTGCAAATGAGTTTTGTGTGTAAACATTTAAAATAGAGCAAGTTAATTTGTCAGGGTATTATGTGAATGGCTGAATCGGTCAAGGACCAAAAGAGATTGAAATTTTATCTTTTATTTGTTCTTAATTGGATTAAACTACGCGGCTGGACTTTTCTGCTCACAGTGTATTATACATACTGCCCCCACGTTCCTTCTAATAGCCTCATAACCATTTCTTCCCATAGCTTTGGTTTTACATATTCGGAATAGCTTAGAATAATACTAAAGTGCCAAATTAACGCTGATTTATGCGAGTAGAATTATATTTGGCTAACATTGCATTGTGAGCGGATAAATATCGATTAGCAAACGTCAGCCACAAATACGTTCTAGTTACGGCTCATAAAATTCATACCCAAAGCTGAGATTTGGAGTAGTACTCAAATTAGTATTTGTTGACACGGTAGAAAATGTCTACATCTCATTAACATCTACCTGGTATTCGTATATAAAATGGCGGCAGGCAAGCTGGCATTTTTTTTAGGTTTAACATCCAAGTAAATAATGTTGTGCTAGTCGATAGAGTCATGCATTGCAAACTTTCCTTGCTGATTCAGACAGATTACGGCCTGCATTTAGTTTTGTCATTATCAAGTGGATGTTTCAAAGTGAAATTTTCCATATAAAAGGGTCATGTCTGCTTCACCTCAATGTAAGGTCATTCAGTCTGGATTTGACAGTTGGAATTTTCTATGGAACACGGTTATGCATTATATCACACGGAATGGGAATGCTTAAGATTGGGACTTGAGTGCAAATCCGTGCATCAAAATAAATTGTGCTTGGCAGGGTTGGGGTTTAAAATGTCATTGGATCCTAAGGACCGTCTAAACTCTATTGATTCAAACCAGGCAATGCAGTGGCTAATAATAAAGTGTGTTTGAAGTTTTACTTCACAACCATCTATCTAGTTATTTCCGCCAGACAGTCGTCCATCTCAAATTACTCGGGAAAAGTATGACTGAAGGGAATAAAAATTGAGGGGTTGAGAAGATGACTAATCATAAGTAAAGACGAAGTATTGATCAAATACATCGATTTGAACGCACAACTTTTCTCCCTCGTCTCCTCATCTCCGCATCGGCAGGTATTTCCACCCGGATTCACAAAAAAGTATATTGGGGAGAAAATAATTAAATTGGGAACTCCCATCCCCTCACGTGCGTATACGTGTAATTAGTGTGTTGACTCATTTACATGGGAATCTAATAGATCGACTCATCCTTTGTACACAATTCAATACATACATGCTCGAAGGAATGATGAGGACTCGGATCGCCTTATTTTTCAAGAAATTGCCTTATCGCGTGCTTAACAATTAATTTGATTTGGCTCCCAGCCAAAGGAGCTGGGTTAAACTAGTAAAGAGGAAAAAACTGTTGAGCACGCCAAGTAGCCAAGTTCCAACTTTCGACGGAATCCGTTTCCCCAGAGTAAACCTTTGAAATAATTCCTTCACCGAGAGCTTAGAGAATGGAACGTTATCGAAAGAGATACTTGAAATAAATTCTCTCGCTCTTTTTTGCATTCATTGCGGGCGGAGGTTCAAGTTTACATAACATGACTGGCAGGACGGGAAGATTACGGACTCAAGGAATTAATTTTGTTGACTATTTCACTACTTCTGTGCTCTTTTCGCACTTGACTTACTTTTTCTTACGCTCTTTTAACATCACCATTTGAACATGAAGCATGTATAACATAACATTGAGGTCGTATGATTGCCTCGAAGGACGCTTCACGGCCCACTCGGATCTGATCTGGATCTGTCGTATTATTGGCTACGGATCTGCATTTTCAAAGTTTATTTCCTGAAACAGTACCACTTCATGTATGTGTCAAAATTCTGGTATTTTGAAAGCCCATGTTAAAATGTTGGTAAAATTACAATGGATGACATGCAAAAAATATTAGCTTAAACTAAAACATGTAATTTCTATTTTTTCGAAACCTAGTACTAATACTAATAAAAATTTGCCTCTTTTCAGTAATTGAAGTATTCGGAGAGGAGACCCGGGACTGTCCTTACAAATGGAGAGTCCACAACAATCGTTGCTTCCTTTCCAACGCCTCTTCCACCCATCCATCTCGCCTCACAAGGGAAGATGCAATCCTTGAGTGTAATACCGCCGCTCCCGGAGGGCAATTAGCTAAAATTTTAAATAAAGATGAAGAAAAGTATTTACGAAGGATGCTGCAGCAAACGGATACTCCTGCTTGGTTGAGTGCTGAGTTGAAATCCACGGACAATGGCCAAATCCGCACTTGGTCGGACGGAACACCGATGGACTACAGGAATTTTGATCCGAATATCCCGCTCGGCTCAGATTGTGACTCGGACTGCTGCGGAGTCACAGTTGACAAAAATGGAGAGTGGGGCTTCAGCAGTTGTGTCAGTCTTCGGGAATTTATTTGCGAAATTGATGATGAAGCTCCGACACTCAATGATATTGGCGTAGTTTCCACAATTTTGCCAGCTCCAGTCGTCCCGGTCGCAGATATTCCGACGGCGGCGGCTCCTCCCCAATCGCCTTCAAATACACGAGACCCGAGTTCGAGTGTGGCGGCTGTGCCTTCAATTTCAGAAACAAGTATTGCTAGTACGACGACTTCGCCGCCCCAGCCACAACCTCCTAAGAAAGTCAAAATTGGTCGAGCTATGGGTGAATCGACTAATACTACGTTAGTAAATCAATACTTTTTGTAAAGTAATCATATATTTTGACTTTAATTGGTACGCATTTGTGGATTATTTTAATAGGTCACCAAATGGAGCCCCAGCAAATGTCAGTCCACCCTTCTTCGGACTCTTTTACATTCTACCGCAGAGTTTAATAATTTTAAAATCCTTTACATGAACGCTAAATATGTATTATGTTGTAATATTGTGTATATGTATTAAAATCGCAAAGCCGTGTAATTATTAAGTCGCACTTGGTGAGTTTAGTGTGATTATTGCATAACGTGTTTAAATCTCAAAGTCATTTGCATTTTACTTTATTCAAAATACAAAAGAATTAAACACAAACATTAAAAAATTTGTACAGTAAGAGATTCCTCAGAGAGATCAACTTAGACGTCTTCTTCAGATGCACTGTTATGTTGGTGGGAAGGCGTCTGTCATTCCAAAATTGGAATGTCCAGAGCGCAGGACGTGGACCTCCCTTCCCGTGGCGCTCCATTGTTGCCTGGACTAGGGGCACTCGAAGGCACCCCCTCCCAACACCGGCA
>JAAXYW010000799.1:0-29229 GCA_036851895.1 Orthonychiurus folsomi | reverse complement strand
CTAATTATTGTTCTCCCAACGTAATGCACTGTATGGCCATTTATTAATCAGTACTCTGCATTGGCACGGAGGAATGCAAACCAGCGATACGGTAATTCACATAATCCGCGCAGATAATAATTACATTACAATCCTTGTGCAGAGTGAACGGCAAGTTAACGGTATGTACTATGTACTGTACAAATGACACTTATTTTAAACAAATTTTGTGTTGTAATGTAAGCCATGGAGTTAAGAACGTTGACACAATTCTTGTAAATGTTTTGCCTAGTACCGTTTAGATTTCGACACAGATATTACAATTGGGTTTTTACAACGTTGGATGTTTTCAAAACTGCTACAAATCATCTGAAAGCATGGGTTTTAAAGAAGATGCGTATTTGCATGCGCATTTGTCAATTTGCTAATTAATTTGCAAGTAACCTAATTAGTAACCCCGTAAGTTGTTCACCGTTTACATAGCTAAGGATTATCAACGCAATTCACGTATAAATCCGACAAAATCTTCCAATTTTTGCTGTTATTGCGCAACGCCAACGCATATTTTCTTTTAAAATTCACATAATACCCAGTAGGCAAAAGTTTACAAATGCTCAGCGACTGATTACTACAACATTCACTCAAATTCTCAAATACAGGAATCATATCACCCACTCAAATGAAATACGAACTAAATTTTTAAAATAACTAAAGACAAACTAATATAAATATAATAATTTCTTTTGCATAACTTTTATTTCCTTAACATTTACATAACTTGAGAACAAATCCATCCCTCACTCGTCTACAAAGTCCTGGTATTAGTGTCACCATGTACATTGATTCCGCGATGAAAATTAGGCTCGATACTCCAACAAAAGCGGTATACATAATGAAAACCGATTTCATGGAATTATCTGACATTTCGAGGCCTTGAAACAATGGCAATGGTGCAGATTGTGCGTTAGTTCTAATAACTGTTTCTCGAAGTTCTTCGTCCTTAAAAATCCGTAACCAAAAGTCCGTCAGGGCTGAAGAGATGATGAGTTTAATCTTTTTGTCTATGGATTTTTCATACTTTTTCCTTTCAAATCGCAGGCCTGCCTGACGTTGCATTAGATGTTGTTTTCCGCTGTATGTTTTTATCCAAGGGAATTGCCTTTCGAACTGGAGCACAAACCCCTTCAACTCATTTTCTTCTATTACATAGACTGTGTTTTTACACATTGCCAGCTCATTCTCCATCTTGATCATTCGACAAGAATCAGATTCGTGATGACGAATAATATTTTTATATTTTAAATCCGATAAACCAGATACTGATTGCATAAATAGCATATTTCCCGCTGAAGTTTCTGTTTTGAGATATCGAACCAAGACCTCGTTTTCCAATGTAAGCTCTTCAATAAAATTGGTCCTTCGCTGCAATCTACTGTCTCTTGATATAGCAGGGTATTTACAATGGAGCTCATATCGAAGGAGTTGGGCAGCATTCGCAAACGAAAATAAAGTGTAGTTTCTTTGGACGACATCTTCGAAGGTTTCCAGTCCACTGACCTTGGAAGGAGCCAACAGTTTTGAAGTGACGGTACCCTTGTATCCATTTGAGATCACAATTGAAAGCAGTAGAAACGGTCCCAAAAAACAAATCAATGCCTTCCTTTTGATTTTCCCTAGTTTTCTGCTCGTCGGTAAGTGAGAGCTTTCAAAAATGAACGTGAGGAGCAAAGATGTCAAGAAGTGGACCTTGAATGAGACACCAGTGTCCAGTTCCCTTGTACAGAATTGCATTGAAACACCAAATAACAACAAATAGCGCAGAAATACCGAGCCAAACGTCAAAATTGAGAGGGGATAGGAAACCATTTATGTATGAGTCACTGCTCTCAATTCCTGAGCAGGTTACAAATTTGTAGGACATCAATGTAGTCGGTGTGGCTGAAAATGGACCAGGGATCCGTTGACTTCCTTCGTAGATTTCGAATAAGGTTCGGAGTCCTCGGTCGATTCTCATAAAATCACACTCTTTTCCATCCAATCTGCTGGTACACAATTGTCCAGTGTCTATTTGAATCGAACAGTTCTCCATGACTGAGACTGCTGTGATTAGTGATGTCCAAATTAGTGCATATGACTTGATTTTTTCTGAAAAGATTTGCGACGATGTTGAGGGGTGGTCCACAGTAGCAATTTTTCTCCTTGCCATCACGTTGAGACTCAACAATGTCAATCATCGGTGGTGAGCAACTTGCCTTGACCTGAACAGCGTATAGGTCGTCGAGAAACTCCCCTGTCGCAGTGACATTGTCAATTAACTTGTGCACAGATTCAGAAATTGGACATGGGTATATAGCATCCACGCCTATCAGTGAGTTCCACTTGAAATGAAATTATTGGCGGAACAAATTTAAGTGGTGGATCAAAATTCAGTCGAAAAAAATCGTCTCGAATTGTAGTCAATGCAGTCAAATCCATGTCGTCCTTCCACAAGTATATCAAATGCAAAGAACGGGAAAATGGCCAGTAGTACCTTCCGTAAAATTCAAATCCAAGATTCAATCCTTCTGAAGAGTTTGGCGGGTGAAGGAAAGGATGATCGGGTTGAAAGTTCCGCCTCTCAAGTTTTCGTTGAATGTTCGGTTGTATAAATCTGTTTGGTATGGATTCAATGCTGACGGATTTGAAATACAAGTTTTATTGCAGAGGAACAGAACAATTGGTTTCATGGGTCGTGGCGTGAGGTCAAGCTCACAATTTTTGAAACATAAAACATTTTTGACACAAGCGTATGTGAATGCGTTTGCGAATGAATTAATGTCAAGTTCGTTGCCAATTGTACAAATTATAAAATAGAGTCCGAACAAAACTGTTATGCCAGATGCCGGTTTCATAGTCCAATCTAAGACTTCAAATATGAAATGAGAATAATGTTCACACTGACTGATAGTGATCAGTACTGACGTTATCGTTAAACCAATTGGACACTATAACGGTTGCCAATCAGGTTCCAACGGGCCGTTGAGGTCAGCGCAAAAAATTAAATTATTCAAAAAAGCTTGCATTAGTATAGCACACCCAACTATTTTGAAACCACAAAACAAGGGCAGGTGTAGTTCGAAGTTTACGTGTCGCCATGCATTGAGCCATTAACAATCAAATAATGTCAAACTCCGTGCAGCTTGTAGATTGAATTCGCAAGAATAGATGTAAGAGTCACTACTACATACAAAATGACACAAACCCATGCATTGGCGGGCATTGCATTCGAAAAAAATAACTAAATAATGTAAAATACTTCGCCAAATTGGGGGGACTGGGAAAGCTCTGGCTTTCAAGTAAACTCATATTTTAAGCGCAGTTGTGCTGCAAGTTTTGTGATTGGGCCTCAAAATACGCTTGAGTTTCTGCGTAGTTTACTAAGTGATAAAAACGTATAGTTACAGCTTATAGTGAACACACGAATCACCATTAGCAAATTGCACTTTGAAATCTCAATGCTTCCTTTGCTTTCGTGCTCGATTTCACAGCACAGCACAGTATAAAAAAAGTGCACCCCTTCAAAAATCGTTTCAATTCCTCAAATGGATGGAAACCCGAATTTTGTAAAGGTTGAAGGAAGGGTTCAAAATTACAATGACCTTTTCAGTGGTCTGGTGAGTGTATGAATGATTTTTTCATCAGCAATCTCCGTACGAACATTGTACATAACACATCCATTCAATGCCTGACATTAGAGAAATTGAAAATAACTCATGGTATGTAAATGAGAATGATTTTTTAGCGCAACGTATACATTAAAATACTACTACTCTGACGTCTGACACACTACAATGCCTGTAAAGGGAGCTATTTGAAATATAAATTGCATTACACTTTAACACATTTTTTGGAACTGACAAGGTAACATTGCTTAGTGCTGCTTAAATCTATAGTTAAGCAGTATTTTCAGAATAATTCAACAATAAAAATTTAATATATTTTATTTTTAAAAATTCATAGTTATGAAAATACTGCTTGGATTTAAAAAATTTCTTCGCAGTAATGAAGATATTGAGCTAGGGTATGATATGTGAATATTGCTTTGTCAATCTGGGAAACTTTGCAGCATTGATTCTAGTTTGGCATTTACATTACTTGCATGTAAAAAATTGCACCGACAAGTCAGTCGTCGCATCGCGTCGTCGCATCGTCGTGCGTTTATGCTGCTGGGGTGAGAGAACGGAGGAAAGAAACGACACAAAATGAAAAGAGGAGGAAATCCCGTGCTGCTTATCATGGAAAAATTGATGCTGCACAGGTCCTACCTGTGTTCTCATGAAATCGGCGCGACCTTTCGTGACCTCTCACACGTACTAGGGTGCATTGGACAAAAAACGGCTTTCGGATATCTTATTTTGGTTAGTGGAGGCAAGTAACTAGTATAGTGAGAACTCTAGGTTTAAGCAGCACTAAACAATGTTACCTTGTAGTAAAATATTAGGGTGCATTAGACAAAAAACGGCTTTCGGATATCTTATTTTGGTTAGTGGAGGCAAGTAACTAGTATAGTGAGAACTCTAGGTTTAAGCAGCACTAAACAATGTTACCTTGTGAGACTAAAGTAAAATATCTCAGTTAGTCAAAATAACCGCCGACTCAAATTTGTGCTTTTTATGTAAATAAGGCATACTATTATCAGGTTCACTTCACTGTACTTTCACAATGTAAAGCATTGCGTTCACATTTCTGAATCATGTTACTTTGGATTTCGGGCTTATGTAAAAACCATTCCCTGGCTTATTTTTGTTAAAATAACGCAAAAAACTAATCGTTTTTTAAACTCGTGTACGTGAAGCCGTCCAGAGCAGTGGATCCGTCAGCTCGTCTGATGACCAGAACGGTTTTTACATAAACATTACCCCATTTTTTCTCAGTTATATAATCCTATGAGTAAACCAGCACTATGTATGCCAGGTTTTTTGTGATGTCCTTGAATGGCAAGGCCATCACATCATCATAACCTCATTCATAATTCATCTCTTCAGCACCGAAAACAAATCCAACCTTGTTCATTCGTTTTTCATCCCGTCGTCGGCGAGTCGGCGATTTTAGTCACAAAAGTGAAGCAATTCTTACAAATAGTGACCAGTTCCAAAGTTATCACCCTATCATTCACACTACACGACTCGCCACAACTTTAATCCACAATGCCAACATACAAATTGACATACTTTGACACTCCAGGCTACGCTGAGGGAATTAGATACGCATTTGCTCTCGCCGGTGTACCATTTGAAGATGTGAGGATCCCTTTTAATGCAGAAAGGAGCATACCACCAGAAATCAAAGACCGTAAGTTACAGACTAATACAAATACAATTACTTAATAAATTGCACGTGGCAAATAATGGAATTATAACTTAACATAGGGTGTCCGTGGGGTCAAGTCCCAATCTTTGAAGTGGATGGGAAATTAATTGCTCAGTCAGGAGCCATTTTCCGGTACGTGGCAAAAGAGCTAGGATATGCGGGAAAGAATAATTTTGAGGCCGCTAAATGTGATGAATATGTGGATGCGGCGAAGGACTTTGTTGAAGGTTATTATTACTAAAATATTTTTTCTTGGAAGTCATTTAAAATCTTTTATATGTGGGTAATAGTAACTAGGATGATTCAGTTTTCTCCTCGTCTTGGCAATAAAATTTACTTGTCCCGTTTCTAGAAATCCGCCCAATTATCCGTGAAAAAGACGAGACCAAAAAAGCGGAATTACACAAAGTTTTGAATGACGTAACCGCACCCAAATTCTTTGGGCGTGTATCTAAAATTCTGACGGAGAATGGAGGAAACTGGTTGGTCGGAGACGCCTTGACTTGGGCTGACTTGTATATAGTGAATTTCATTGAACTTTACCTGACGATGCTGGCGGGAAAAAACATTTTGGATGATTTTCCGGTTGTTAAACAATATTTCCTTCGCATTTTGGAAATTCCGGCAATTAAGAAATTTAGAGCAGAAAATCCTCCAAACGATCCACTTTTTAAAAGAAAATTTTAAAGACGCACACCACCGCACCGCACCGTGCCGGTGTCATGTAAAAAATTTGTCATGGGCATGGGTGGTCTTCTACAATTTTGACTTCTACATTTTCACCCTTCCCGCCAAATGTCAATGCAATCTCTTAGTAGCAAAAATTCTGTACAATTTGATTCAATGTAGTTGACGAATATCATTGTCAAAGCTGGATAGTTATGCGAAATCTGATTTTTATAATTGGCAAACACAAATTTGGGAATTCATTGTCTTATCACATCAAGTAAAGTGAAATAAATTTACAAAGCTCTCTATTTCCAAAATGTGGCAGAAGTTTTGATTTTTAGTTCATTAAGCCTTTCGTCGATTATTATTATAATTGTACGCAAAAAAAGATGACAGCTCTCAAACTTTGTCCCAAGGGCAAGTCATTGTATGAACATGACGAATGATTTTGCAAATACCGTATTTCAATTGTACAAGAGACAAGCACGTGTATAGCCGGAGAAAATATAATGCATGGTCCCTGACTAATTTAATTAGATTTGCACACGGGACCACAAAGTTTAATTTAACACCAATTCTATTCACATTGGAAATTATCAGTTTAAGTGATGTGAGTTGAGTGGCACTCGAGTGAGGGTGAGCATTGAACATTCCAGAAGTTTAACACGCTTAAAGGTAAAACAACATTAAGGTGGTTCAGCTGCAAATACATACACTTGCGCTCAAAGAGTGCACTTGCACGTAGGGTGAGATTGACAAAGATTTGATTCAGCGTGATACAAACTTGATAGAAAAATTGAAAATAGATTTAACATCTAGCTAACCCTAAACGCATTAACAGGTTGGGCGAAATAGCGTTCAAACCAAGGAACTCAAAACAAATTTTGATATCGCGTATGAAAATAAATTTATCAAAAGGAATCAAACGTTTGAATGATTGTCATTTGCGCTTTTGCGCAGCTGGTATTTAAATTGCTTTGAGGAACATCTGCACATTTTTTTTGCATTCTACATACTAAGTAAATGTCAACACTTTTCATTTTCCAAGGCTTAAAAGCGAAATGTAAATGAAACTGGGTTCCAATTTTAAAGGAAACACTTGTATTTCGTCCTTTTCTCCCTCCAGGAAGTGGTAACAGATTAAAAATTCCACGAAGGATGTAAATAAACTTGGCTTACTTGTAATTATTCGTAACCACTAACCAATTTCTATTGCCTGAGAAAAAGCAATTTTCTGTGGTGCAAATAGTAATATATTTAATCTTAAATTCTTCCTCGTGTAATTCTAGTATTAGCATCCAGCCGTCGTTGTCGCCCATATAATTGCGTAGTTACAATAATCAAGGAAGGCAGGTGCTTAAGGATTTTGAGTATTTTTTGATTTCAGATAAATTTGGGCGGATTTCGACGACGCGAAGTGCACGAGCACGCCGTTCCGGCCTGCACTGCACCCCGCCCGGATTTGCAATTTGCACCTTGTGTTTGCTTGACACAAATAAACACACCCGGCTCCCTCATTTTGCTGCCTTCAAATTTCTATGAGCAAAATAATCCTGTAAAATCCATCAATTCTATCAAGTACCTGCCAATTTGAAGAGTGGAGATAAGTCCAGAACATGAGAAACGAGTGTGGATAATATTGTAAATGTACTAATCGTTGCTGCTGAACACGCTCATCCTCAGCCTTCGAGAAGGTGCTCAGCTACAATTGACAATTGACAAGAGTATAAATATCGCAAATCGCCAATGCAAAGTTTATTATCACCGATCTCATCCTCCGAACCAGTTCTGCTATCCCATTTGTCCAGCAGTGCTCTTCATCCGTGTGATTCCATCATGAAATCCTCACCGATTTCAATTGTTCTAATGGCTTTGGTTACCCTTTGCCACAGTGGCCCCAGCAATGTAAGCATCTTAAGACGTTTTTTTAAAACACAGCCAAATGCAACAAGCAACACATTTTAAAACTAATTCATCTTTTATAAATAAATTTAAATCCAAACGTCAAATTTCAAACGACTTGATAACCTTTGTGAACTTTTGAATATTCAGAGAAATGATTTTTTTAATTTGCGAATTTGACTAATGTCATTGTTAAACAATTAAGCAACCTTTATAATTGCAGAAAAACAGCTTGTGAAATGTTTGGCAATTTTGATGCACTTGATCAACTTTCAAAGCAACAAAACCAACTAATATTTTCTAAAAATAACTAAATAAACTCGCAGTTAATCCAGGTCCAAGTTATTCCGCGATTTCAGAAATTTTTGTACTTAATAATTCCAAGTCGATTAATTGACGACAACCACCGCCACACTATATTTTTTATACTATTAAATACACTTTTCACACTCCAACTTTCATTAAGCTTAGCCCATTCAATGACGCAATAGTGTAACTAGTAACAATTTTACCTTAATTATCATTTTCCTTCACTTTTAAATTGCAGGGCTCTCCCAAGGCCCCCGGAGACATGTGGATTGCAGACATCGAGCACGGGATCTCCTCCTTCCATGCCCGACCCGATGACTATCAAGTCTACAGAAACGTAATGGACTTTGGCTGCAAAGGTGACGGAGTTACGGACGATACCCTTTGCATCAATACAGCCATTTCCTCAGGTGCTCGATGTGGTAAGAACTATCGTGTACTTCCCGGGTATACATTATTAACATTAATATCTGAATATTCAGAATATTAACAATTCATAGGTGAGAACTGTGGTTCCTCTACAATATCTCCAGCCATTGTGTATTTCCCAGGTATACATTATTAACATTAATATCTGAATATTCAGAATATTAACAATTCATATAAATAGCGGGTCAGTATGTCGTAAGCACCCCAATCATCATGTACTACTTCACTCAAATGGTGGGTAATGCTCTGGACCACCCAACCATTATTGCTGCCCCAAATTTCGGAGGAATGGCCATGATTGACACTGACCCCTACTTACCCGGTGGTGGTCAATGGTACATCAATCAAAACAATTTCTTCCGACAAATTCGAAATTTTGTTTTGGACACGACCCGTACCCCAGCGGCAGCCGGAACAACTGGAATACATTGGCAAGTCGCTCAAGCCACCTCCCTTGTGAACATCCACTTCAAAATGTCCATGGAGCCCGGGAATCAACATCAAGGGATTTGGATGGAGAATGGTTCCGGAGGATTCATGTCGGACCTGGTTTTTGAAGGTGGGAAATTTGGGATGTGGGTTGGAAATCAACAGTTCTTGTCCAGGAATATGGAATTCAGGGGATGTCAAACGGCTATTTATATGAATTGGGTGAGTTAATGCGTCTATGTGCTCAACACGAGTTTTTTTGTAAATTTTTTTTATTTTTCAGGAAAAATGGCATTTACATACTGCATTTTTTTAACTCCATTGATTTTTTAAGTAGATTTGTAATGTGTTAGGTTTTTTATGACTACAATGAAAGTTAGAAAGGGGAACTTTTCCCAATTTACCACCACTCAATTTTCACTAAATCCTAATACGTCGATCTTTTAATATTAAATCCCAATCTATATAGAATCTAAATAGACTAGATATGTTGCAGTACGGGCACTTTAATTATTATTTCAAGCATTACAGTTTTGTGCAAGGAACACATCAACCGCCATATTACACTCAGTCGCTATTGCATGATTAATAACATAATCATTCCCATCTTTGCAGAACTGGCAATGGACATTCAAAAACATCCAAATCCTCAATTGTGGAATCGGTATCGACATGACGGCTCGCAGTGATGTGGTCACATCCGGAATCGGAAGTATCCTCCTCTTAGACTCCACAATTTCAGACACACCAATCGGAGTGGCTCTCAACGGAAGTCCACCTCCAATCGCCACGGATGTCTCCGGCAGTCTCCTCCTCGACAATGTGAGGGTCAACAATGTTCCGGTCATTGTCCAAGATGCCACCAACTCCGCACCCCTTTTGCCCGGTGGTGGAAGTCAAACGATTACATCCTGGGGTCGTGGCTCCCGATACAATGATCAAAGCGGAGTCGCCGAGTACACTTACGGAAATCTCCCAGCTCCCAACAAAAGTCCATCCCTTTTGGACGGTCAAGGCAACTTTTTTGAACAGTCCCGCCCTCAGTATGAAGAATACAGCGCTGCGGACTTCGCATCCGTTAAAGGTACGTAATGAACGAAGGTTTTTTTTGTATTTAACACGAAAGATTCGAAACAACTTTAACGCAATGTAAGATATTTTAAATTTGTAACCGACATTTATATTAGCTAAATCAAGGTATTCCTTGTAACAACTTGTTGCTCGAAGGTATACCTACACGAATATTTAAAATTGGCATTTATATTCGCAAATTTTTGAAGTCTGAAAATCTTGTATCTTTAAACATTTGAAAGGAGCACTTTAATCATACTCTGAATTGAAATTTATATAATTTATATATTTATATAATTTATAATTTTACATTATATATCAAAATTCATATATGTGTTTTTCAAATACTTGTACCAAATTTTCCACTTAACAAATATTTCTTTATCTTCCAGCCGCTGGTGCCCGAGGTGACGGAGTCACGGACGATTCCGATGCCATCCAAGCCGTCATCAACGCCAACGTCAACGGAAAAATCGTATTTTTCCCCGCCGGTTCCTACATCATTGGAAAAACTGTTACCGTACCCCCCGGCAGTCGTCTCACGGGAGAAACCTGGTCCGTCCTCATGGCCGGTGGTGCCGCCTTCCAAGATGAAATGGCTCCACAACCCATGATCAAAGTCGGAGAGCCCGGACAAGCCGGTATGGTTCAAATCACGGATCTGATGTTTTCCACGAAGGGAGCCCAGCCCGGAGCCATCCTCGTTCAATGGAACATGCGTCAAACGACTCAAGGCTCCGCCGCCATGTGGGATGCTCATTTCCGAGTCGGAGGAACCCAAGGCTCCAACCTTCAAGTCACCCAATGCCCTAAGGGTCAAAGTGCTGTCCCAGAATGTACATGTGCTCACACCCTCCTTCACCTGACACCCACAAGCTCCGCCTACTTGGAAAATGTATGGGCTTGGACGGCTGACCACGATTTGGACAACCACATTGCTCAAGGACAAGTCTCCATCTATGTTGGGCGCGGTGTATTAATTGAGTCAACTGAGGGCCCCGTTTGGTTGTACGGTACTCAATCCGAACACAATGTTTTCTACCAATACCAACTCGTGGGTGCCAACAATGTATTTATGACCATGATCCAGTCTGAGACACCATATTGGCAATCTGGACCACCGGCTCCCCTTCCATTCCGACCTAATTTAGTATTGAATGATCCAGGATATGCTCATTGTGCGGCTGGGGACATCCGCTGTGCAATGTCTTGGTCAATTCGAGCTGTCCGCTCTTCCAATGTGTATGTATATGGGGCGGGGATGTACAATTTCTTCAATAATTATGATCAGACCTGTTTGACGACGGAGGATTGTCAAACTGGAATGGTGACTTTGGAGAATGTTTCAAATTTCTACATGTACAATGCTAATACGAAGGCGGCCGTCAATAGCATTGTCGCAGATAATACTCGGGTTTTGGTCAAGTCATTGGACAATCGGAATGGATTCTGTCAAACCATTAATGCATTCCTTACCTATGCTTAAAGTATAAGGTGAGAGTTTGAAGGATTGTATTTCTACGAAATTTGTGTGCGAATTGAAATCATGGAAAAAGGGTTTCGGAGCAATAAATTATTGCTTTAATTTGTATATAAGAGATTGACGACGGACGTACAATTATTTATTCATCTTAATATACAAAGTTCGATAGCAGTTTTTAACACATAACACAAGTGATTTGCTATACACTCATCTTTCGAACTTTTGCTTTTGAGAATGGGCGTCATGCTGATTTGTAATACATAAAAGTGTGCAGTTATTGTCTGCCAGCACGAACTACGAACTTTGCCAACACCCAACGTTAATTTAATTAAGACAGGCAATTAAAGTATTGCGCAAGCAGATAAAAGAAAGAAGGATTTACCATATGCAAAATCCGACTAAGTAAAAATACATACATGGACTGCTACTGTTCTGGTCGAGAGGATATGACAACAATAAGGAAACAATTTTTATTTATGCATGCATGCCTGAGCAGGCCATTATTCTGAAGAAAAACGTCATCTTCTCTAAAAAGTGCGAGTTGATCTTGAGCTATTTTGTGGTGCGGTGGATGGACAATGAAAGGAAATGCGATGAACTCCACCCAGCACGGCATGGCATGCAGCCAGTCAGTCTTCGCCGTGGTCAACCGAGCGAGAGCAGCGTTTGACCTCCGGGGCACCCAACCATGGGTAAACTATACTGGTGGCTTCTACCGTAAAACACATGTTAGTCACTGGATGTTTGCAATGTTTTCCTTTCTCAAAAATTTTGTAATTTTATTTATATTTTCTCCACAAATACAGTACTGTACATAAGGTCGATTTTTGTCGGGGGCAAATTATTTTACAGTTTCAACGACGGGCCAAATTTTACAATTTCAGTGCCACACATTTGGCGACTTAAAGATTTTATTTGTAGCAAATGCGACGTTATTGACAAACACAAAAATACTTAAATTTTATTTTATTGAAGACTTTCTAACCAGTTTTTACTGCTTGACTGTCGCTTTTATGGTTTCAAATACAAAAATGTAATTGGAATTCCAATTGCAAAAATGTGATATGATTAAAGATTAAGTATCCAAAAAAAATTGCAAAAACTAACAGTGCAACCTAACCTACTCCGCATCAGCTGAATTCTAAGAATGCTTTCTTGAAGAAACGGAAATAAACTGGTAATCAGAACCAGTGCCCGGGACCTTATTTGAACTATTACAATGTTCTACATTAAAGTTGTAGGTAGTGATGATCTTGAAATGAAATGAAAATTATTTCTGGCGGGATCAGCAATGAGAATTTGTGTTTGTTAGGTTCATCCCTCTTGACTGCACGCTCGCTTTTCCCTCACAAGTTAAAGCATGGATAACATTAACATTGGAGCGGATTCCGGCAAGTGGATGAGCTCACTCAGATTTAATGATGATTTGGATTGCATGCCAAAAAAGGAAGAATTGAGAAGAAAAATGATTTTGGTTAAAGATCCAAGGCTGGATCTCTTCGAAGGAACGAACGGCGCAAACGCACCCACAACAATGAAGTTGGGAAGACGGGATGAACATCCGGTCTAAAATTGACAATGCTTCTTCGTCCTGAACCATGCAATTGTTGTCCTCCTCCAACCCATGGGTCACCACAATGTGGATCCAGTTTAATTTTGCACCTTGGCCCACACACACGAAGCACGCGATCCCATATTTATTCGAATTAAATACTCATTTCCAATTGTGCAGGTTACGTGATTTCCGGACGTCTTGTATTTGGATGAGCTAATTTTTTGCACCTTGGCCCACACACACGAAGCACGCGATCCCATATTTATTCGAATTAAATACTCATTTCCAATTGTGCAGGTTACGTGATTTCCGGACGTCTTGTACTTGGATGAGCTAATTTTTAAAGGCTCATTGCATTTTGTGGCGATTGGAAAGGTGGCTGTGTTTTGTTACTTTGCAAATATTTTGGATTAGCAGTCGAGTGCTGGAAATCCTTGTCAAAATGGGGAATCGATTCATTTGGTTCCTATTTATTTTCAACTGTGGATTAGTTTATACTGCAGAAGGTAAGCTTATATTTTGCGGATTTATTGCACTCTCAGTCACTGCATATTTGTTCTCACGGATTTATTACCTGATTTCAATATTGTAAAAGGCAATGTTTGTTCCGTGTGAATTTTAGACACAGCTGCCAAAAGGAATTTACTTACCTATGTTTAATTATTTACATATTTAATATTTTTAATATTGTGAGAGTCACTGTAGTGTTATGAGTTTTTTTCTATGTAATTTTAAATTGCGAAGGGTTGGGTGAAAGACTGCCATTATTTTCTTCTACAAATTAAAATTGCACGTTCATCTAGATGCCGGGTGCTTTGAAAAATGGTTGCAAGGCTATCGGCTCGCAATTGGACGACCCCAGCAAACCTATGCAACGGGGACTTTGGCAAAATGTCAAGCAATTTGCGAGAGGGAGCAAAATTGTGCTGCATTAGCTTTCGGGTAATTTATTGTCATATTTGCAATGTAATAGGAAGGGCTAGAACTAGATTGCTAGATTTTGAATCAAATTCTAGAACAAGTGGCGCCGGAAATGGAACCTGCGAACTGGCAATTCGGAGTTTGAGGGACTCCCGGAGTGTGAATAACACTTCCAATGCACTTAATTACGATGAAATTAAAAAAGCATCTCAATATGACATTTACGTGATGAGTAGCTCCTGCATTCCTCGCCAGCCTTTGTTCGCGTCCCATTCACAAACAACTGCAGTTGGAAACGGCGTGCCCATCGGTAGGCTAAAACCCGCCAATTTCATTACGGCGGGATTTCAGATTTCATATGTAAAATACATTTTCATTTATTTTAGACTGCTTTTATCGCTCTAATGTCTGGTAAACGAGTGGCGAAGAATCACGTCTTCAAATCTATTAGTGTGAAGGATCTTCAGGTACATACATACAACAACGTCTTCTAAAAAAATTGAATTGTAGGAGTGAATTAAGCGACACGTTTTTGCATAATTGCACAGGAATGTCAAGAGGCTTGTATTGAGGACAGGAGTTGCAGGTCCCTCAATTTTCGGTAAGTATTCCATCTTGATTGCATTCTAGCTTAAGTAATTAATATTAGCTGACGATAAATAATTGGTTCTGAAGGTACATGATGACGGGTTACACGTACAATGTCGCCAATTGCGAATTATCACCATTTTACATTGTAAATTATGACGACACCCGCCGTTCCGCCCATGAATTCATCGACGATTACGACTATGATTATTTCCAGCGAGAACCCCACTGCAAAACGACGAGTCCACTCGGCTACTCTGGAGGTACGTGGAACAATAGTAATTTTCTTAAACATACAATTACATAAATTAAGTTTCTCTTGACAGTATGTGCCATGGTCTGTCAAACGCGGGAGTAAATTGTCACCAAATTTGATCAAATTCTCCCACACGACCTCCACAACCGCCCAGTGTGAATTCCAATGCCAAACTGCCTCAAGGTAAAACAAAGGACAAAAGTGAATGACTGATTCCTATCATCATCATTTCCATTATTTGCTACTTTTAAATCAAGATTTGTGCAAAATCTCATGTATTTTTGCTAAAGCCACGCTCATTAATTTTTGCAGATTCCGTTGTCGTGCATTCGCCGTCAGGTGAGTTGATCTCACTGCGCAATTATGCGCTTTACTTTTTTTCATTTCGCGCTCTGCTGAACGCCGCGCCGCACCGCTCGGACTCGGAGATCATCGACTTTTCCCTTAAAACGAAAATCCGAGTTAATGACATTTTTATTTTCCCATTTAGACACACGACGAGAGGTCGACTCCCTTTCAACCGAGACCAGGATTCAGAAGCCACTTGTGTTTTGTATGATGCGGACATCAGTCGACTTCCCCACTACGAAATCATTCCGGATCCGGACTTTGATCTTTTTGAGATCGGACGACTAATGGGAACAGAATGTGTTTTGTATGATCAGTATTTGAATCGTCGACCAAATCCCGACTCCTTCAAACACACACATTATGAACCGGCAAATCGGGATCGTCCTTACGAACGACCAGGCTACGAGCCACCCGGCTATGACCGACCCCGACTTCCATACCCTCCCCGACCTTATGAACTTGGAAATGCAAATGATCGGGAACATCATAATTCTCGCCGACCAATCAGCTTCTACCCACCAGAGGATCGATCCCCATCGATCAATGATGGATTCCCTAAACCAGGTGATGGCGGAAATCGGTATCCGGGAATCAGCAGTAGTCTTGCTCCAGCATCTTCAGCAAATGACCTCCCGTATTACGACTCGCGGAGGGAAGGTGTGCAAAATATACGTGCACATACTAACTACATATGATACAATTTGTAGTGTGGCCTAGCCAGTCATATTTGCTTTGTTGCAAAATACACACAGGAAATGTGTGGACTTCTTGCACAACACCACATCTAGCATACGCACTCACACCACAATTCTGTCAATCTTCGGGTGAAGGTTATTTTCTTTTTTCGCTTTGCTCAACGAACGCATCGAGAAATTTAAAAAAAAAAATTATTAATTATTAAAATTTTCATACGTAGCCTGCCTCGTCAAATTCAACCAAGATGTTTACCTATCACCAGAAGGTAATTGGAAATATGATCTAGATCACTATTTAATTACTACCGTTAAGGATGTGCTAATAAGTTTTGATGGGATTGTAATGTTATTTGCATAAGTTGAATGAAAAGTAATAATGTAATTACATAACGTGTATACTGCGCCGTAACAGACGCCGGATTTCCTTGGGAAATCCCAAATCCATGAATGACTTGTATGCATAATTCCAAGTATTAGTACATAAATCATAATAACCTTTAATTATTGCGATTGTCATTGTCACGCAGTGACACGGGCCCAGTTCCCAGCCAAAAGCTTGGAGGAATGTCGCGTGGAGTGCATCCGCTCAATGGAGGTTCTTCGCTTCCCTTGCCGATGCTTATCTTACAGGTGAGGGGATTATTATTATTTTATTTCCTTTAATTATTCACACGTACGTACGTACGGACGTGCGCACACATATTTCACGTGAAATTTGCAAATCCTTAACAGACTCACATCCAATTCCGGTGGATCTTGCCAATTAAGTGAATACTACATGCAAGAGCTTCGAGCGAATGATTTCGTTCCCGCGAGGGATCGCTACGAGAATGCCGTCGTTTACCATTACGATGAAGCTGATGCCCTCTGTCGGCGACGCTATGATGATGACAGGGATCGCTATGGTGGTAGTGGAAGTAGGGATAGGATTTACCCGGAGAGGGATAGGATTTATCCCGACAGGGACAGATACCCGCAAACGGATGGAAGATACGGAAGTGGGGGCTACTACGGTGGGGGTTCCAGATATGGAAGTTCTGGGAGCTACGGTGGCTCCACCCAGTGGAAAGGGGTGAATAGTGGCTACACTCCTGGCAGTGCCTATGTCGTACCTTCCAGGGATACCAATTACCAGCGACCTCTGTATGATCGGGATACCAGGTATCCTTATGGACAACCCCAGGGGACTTACGGAGGCAGCTACATCCAAGATACTCGGGAATATCTACCGCGACCGGATTCTTATGGCAGAGGTTGACATTTTACATTTTATTTTAGTGTACGGTAGTCGTTTACTGTAGATTGTGGAGATCAGATGGGATTTTTTTGGTTCTTTTGGTCGGGGATCGTGTTTTCTTTAATTCAAATTCAAGGCCAGGCTTTGTAACTAATTTAATGTTTCAAATATGGGTAAGTTTATTAATAGATTTATTAGTAAAAACAATGCTTGTAGTTTGTGGAGTGGTTTATTCATTTTTCTAAAAGAACCAGGATTTAATTTATTAATTACAAAATATAATTTGGGAAAATCTGAATGTCCCGTCTGATCGAAACACGAAAGGACCCACCATACAAAATAAGGAACTCATGACTCCTCCTCTGAAATGCAATAATGTTTTCAAAATCCCTTTTTTATATCAAATGTTTTTTGGTCTTGCCAATTGATTTTGTGAGCAGAGCAAACTCAAACTGTAAATGGAGAGAAATGTTTGCGGTCCTGTGTGCAAGATAGAGAAGCTGGATTTTACTACTGTTTATTGGACACTCGTGGAACGTGGGACTTCTGTTGTAGGCCTGATCACTTTTGTGGTCACTCAAGAGGAGTCAGCGTACCTTGGTATGGAAAATAAATTGTTCCCTTTTCTTAGGGTTGGATTTTGGGGGGAAATTTCCAATTTCGGATGTCAAAGATTTTTATCACCCAAACGTAATGGGAAATATATTAAATTAGAATCCCGAGAAGTTTTTAAGATAAGGTTGATTTTTGACTTTTTCATTTCTCAAACCTAATAATATTCTGACTTTTTTCAGGTGTTACGTTGGCTCAGGCCCAACCGCTCAAATCTGGCGCTCTTGTCAAAAGCGCTCAATAGGTCACATTCTTGAACCACCAATCCAATACCTCCACGAAGGCCCCCCACCAACAATCCATTCTCTTTCCACCGACGCCGCAGCCGCTCTCAGCAAAGACAATGCACTCCAATTATTGAAATCCGACTTGAAAAATAAACACGATTCCCCGGACTTTGAAGACATTGACGGTGACAATGAGCAGCCTTCACAAAATTCCGCCACAGAATTAATTCAAAAGGCCGGCTCCCACAGTGGGAACGGAACGGAAATTTATTATGGGAATATGAACAACGAACCAACACTTTTAAATTCAACCAATCGTCAACTGCGACTCATTTCCAAACATCCTAGTTTTACAGTTGTTGAAGTTAAAAGCTCCAAATCCTCTACAGTTTAATTAATTGAGTTGAAATGTACAACCCTTAACAAAATTATTATTGCTTAATGTAAGACAGTTAAATAAAACTTCTCGTGTGACAAAAGACATACCAACTGGAGCTTGGTTAGCCTGTGTATATAATTTGAAGCAGCAAACCATGCAATTTATTAGGAGGGAAACCATTTAATTCAAATATTTGTTTTTGTGCATGTTATAAATAATATTTTCAAACGCCATCATTCCTTTGGTCCGTGTGGAACTTTGTCGTATACTTCAGGGAAAACGTCCGTGCACCCAAGTTGCTTTCTTACTTTGTCGTAATGCTCATGATCATACATTTCCTTGAATTGGGCTCTTGACATCAGAGTATCCGCATATGTTCCACAAAACCTTCAATAATCAGCAAATGGCAAAGACCAGTCAAATTAAAATAATAAATAAAGTCCAGATCATTAGATAAATGTCCAAAATATCAAGAATTTGAACATACCCGTAAACTTTTATAGCGAAAGATTCAAACGCTCCCATTACTCTTTTCCAGTCATGACCCCCCGTAAATCCATAAATTCCGACATCAACCATCATCTTGGGTTGATTTCCCGATTGGTTGCACTTAATCATACTCCCAGGCCAATTCTGGTTCAGCAAACCGCACAACCAAATGGGATAAACCTGAGCGATAATATTTCAATTAGAATTAGCTGATTTGTCAAGATTCAAGGAAATAATTAAATTACAATGGACAATAAAAATTATGATTACATTTGTTTCCTTGTGGGACAGCAATAAGATATCTTTCAAATTTTCAATTGGTATAACATAATCCTGGCAATAGGCATGATTATGGATAAGAGTCTTTGTCAGGTTCTCGGATGCGGGGATCAGAACTTTCATAAAGAATGGATTAAATGGAAGAAGCCATCCAAACAGATAGCGAAATACAATGTTCTGTGTAAAGGGTGCTAGCAGCACCCACGAGCCAGAAAAAGTTTTTGTCATGCCGATGATAGTAATCGTGGAGTGGAATAAATTCTACAACTTTGGCGGAGTTTTCAAGTATGTTTTCCACATGGACATTGAATCCCGGCTTGTACCATCTCATGATTGGGTTTATCTAAAATAAAACATTTCATTTTTTTGTTTCACTATTTCATTTAAACTACGTTTTTTTGTACATTGCAAGTGCGATGCGCACAAATTTTAAAATGCAAAATTTGACCAACCTTTCCTGTGACTTCATTCTCGGTGACAAAATTCCCGACCATGATGACCCCTTTTCTCCAATCCATACATAATCCCTTCCACGAATTCATTCCCTTCTTTACGGTGGATTTGGGTGGTGAATTCGGACACTATTTCATCCAAAGAATACTTTGGAATGTATTCCAGTTTCACAAATCTAAATTCAAAGTAATCGGCTTGGTAGTGTTTTTATAATTCCAAATTAATTTTAATGTTAGTTTGTTAGCTTATGTTTATTTTTTTAAACGTGCTAACTTAAAGTCCTAACAGACTTTAGAATTTAGTGAATTTAAATCAAACATAACAAAGGAAAGCATTACTTCTTGGCGGGAAGGATTTTGATTGTGGCGGATGTCAGAAACCCAAGGGTTCCGTGAGACATCGGAACTGCATAAAATAAATCTGGATTCTCCTCCTAAAACATATTACACCTCATCTTNTATATTAAAAAATCAGCAATATTACCTTTGAGCATATCACGACACTACCATCTGCAAGCACGATTTCAAATTCAGTACAAGTCTGATAAAACAAGCCGTATTTGTGGGATGATGTCTCCAGTCCAGCCCCACAAATTAGTCCGCCTAATTAATTTATATTTTTGAATAAAACAACTATACCGTCAAAATTATTAACCGACGTACCAACTGTTAACATGTTGAATTCAGAAACAACCGGTATTCTCCATCCCAATTCTAGCAAGCGAGCTGAAATCTCTCCCATTGTCAATAATGGTTCCACACGTACAACCTCAAAACACAAAATAATAATAATAAAAAAGCAGGCAGATTTGCAACAATAAATTAAACTTTATATAATACCTTACCCCTTTCTTAGTATCGACTTCAATAATATCATTCATTTCAGCCATGCTTATCCCTGTCAATCCCTTCTTGTAATTACTCGTGTAAGCAGACAGTCCATGCCACCAAGGTCTCCCCGTACATAATTTGGTTTTCCTCCCATCTCGAATCCAATTTAACACCTTCCCAGTAAATAAGCATTAAATATAATAAAAAATAATTAATCATTAATTAGAATGCAATGTGCATTCGTACTTGTTCCTGGACTTTCTTCACTTTTCTTGCATGCTGTTCTGGTGAATTCGCCGGGGTCACACCCCTTGTCAAGTAATTGTAAAAAGCTCCAATTGGCCTGAGTATTCCAGTAATCAGAATGGCTAGGAAAATCACTGATGATCCAACCACTACCCCCAAAAATTGTATGAGACCTGTCATTCTGCGTCCAAGTGCTTCAACCTAAATTCAACAATCAACTGACTGTTGGCATAATAAAAAGTATTTGTTTTAATTAAAAACATGTTTGGTTTGACCTTGAGGAAAGTTGAAAAGGAAAGTGACTTCAAATAATATCATCAATCCTTCCAAGAATCACAAGGCGGTGCATTATTAATTGAAGAAAAAGTGCTAAAAGTGAAAATGTGAACTAAATTTTGTGAAACCATGTACTCACATGCAATAAACCTATCAATAAATCACATACTGTATCAATTTTAACTGATGTGGGAGGGCTTAAGATTATGATGCGTGTAAAGCCGGACAAGTTTTATATGCCGAGCGATGCTAGTTGCAACTTGACTTCCAAGCTGTACCAAAGGTTTTTGACCACCCTACCAAGTTCTGACATAACAAGTAAATTCTGGGGAATGGGAATAATTAATGAGAACTGGTTTATTGTTTCACCTTATGTCGTGCGCGTGCGTACGGCGGCGCGCCGGTCGTCGCTGTCAGTAATTCACACACTTTATTTGCTTGAGTTTTCCTGAAACCAGGGAAGAAGTGTATTTAAATGTGCACAATGCAGTTTACAATGTAAGCTGATAAATATTAAATTTTGCGAGCAACTAACAGTATGTTATTCTATTTGAGCGTATTAAATGCACGCAGCATCCAGATGATCGGCAGTGTGAAGTCTGAAAAACCATTTGGCACAAGAGTTCCAGATCAACTTTTCGAAAAACTGGAAATAATTTTCAAATTTCATGATTGCTGTACTACTCTATAATGAACTTGATTAGTCACATCAATAAACCTCATTTAATAAAATTTAAGAAATTAATTTTTGAATTTTACTTTAAATGTGCCGCCTCCGCAGTTGTTTTTGAAATTTTCTAGCCCGACGAGGTACAAAATGTGTCGAAGGTAGGTAAAAACGTAATAATGAAATAAACCTTCGCGAGATGTTCATGTGAATTAATTAAAATTACCATGCACAAATTGCCTTTGATTGAAGGCAGTGTGAATTCACACGCCTCATTTTTATAAGCAACACAAGAAACTTTTATGTTAGCATTTATTCAAGAAGTTTTATTCCTACAATGGTTTTTCTATAATCTTTATAGTCAGATTCCGAGTTAACTCAACACTTCGGCGCATGTGGAATTTTGTCATAGATTTCTGGGAAAATGTCCTCACATCCCAATTGTTTCCTCACTTTATCGTAATGATTATGATTAATCATCGTCCTGAATTCCTCTCTTGTCATAAGAGTATCCGAATACGGTCCATAAAACCTTCAATAATTTTAGAATTAGAAACGTGTAAATTTCAAACACGTCTTCCCAAATGAATTTTAAAATTGTACCCGCCAATCTTCAAAACAAATGCTTCAATTGTCTTCAAAGCACTTCTCCAATCCTGACAATTACTATATCCATAAATTCCAACATCCACCATCATTTTGTTCGGCGATTGTTTGCTTCCTGTCATTCCCGGCCAATTCAGATCCAAAACTCCGCAGAGCCAAATGGGATAAACCTGCGAATCACAAATAAAATACGGTACCATGACATAAATGCATAAAGATAGGAAAATATAGTGTGTGTGATTTTGCCTTAGTTTCCTTGTGAGAGAGCAACAAAAGATCTTTCAAATGTTCAATGCCGACAATATAATCTTGGCAATACGATAGTCTATGGAGTGCCGTCTTTAGCAAATCTACTTTGATTGCTGGTACCATTAAAAAATGCTCTTCATTATTTGATTTTAATGTCCAAAATCAAGCCAATTTCCTCCTTCAGTCCATAGCAATATATTTCTCGCACGTGTAACGTGTGTAAGTCTGACATGAAAGAACGAAAATGTAAATTACTTTTTAAAAAGATTGCTGTCGTGTGAGTTGTTTACATTGTACGAATAAGAATTCCAGTTTTTTGAACATGGCATAAAATAAACGCACCTCAACTTGGCGTTGTGCCCATTCGCGGAAATAAATAAAAATGAATCAATTTATGTAAATTAGTTTAATCTCGTCTTTAGCAAATCTACTTTGATTGCTGGTACCATTAAAAAATGCTCTTCATTATTTGATTTTAATGTCCCAATATTAATCAAGCCAATTTCCTCCTTCAGTCCATAGCAATATATTTCTCGCACGTGTAACGTGTGTAAGTCTAACATGAAAGAAAGAAAATGTAAATTACTTTTTAAAAAGATTGCTGCCGTGTGAGTTGTTTACATTGTACGAATAAGAATTCTAGTTTTTTTGAACATGGCATAAAATAAACGCACCTCAACTTGGCGTTGTGCCCATTCGCGGAAATAAATAAAAATGAATCAATTTATGTAAATTAGTTTAATCTACCAAAAAGTATTGAATATAAGTGTACTTAATAGATGTGCATGTCAACAAACGTATATACCATTTTATATATTTCAAGCCATGTATATATTAATATGAGCCAACTGGCGCGTGTGAAACTTTGTCATAAATTTCTGGGAAAACGTCCACGCATCCCAGTTGTTGCCTCACTTCATCGTAATGATCATGATTGAACATCCTCCTGAATTCCTTCCTTGTCATAAGAGTATCCGTATACGGTCCATAAAACCTTACATAATTTGTAAGTTAGAACTCAAAACTGGTCAACTTTAGAATTCCATTGTCATACCCATTAATCCTCAATGCAAATGATTCAAATGCTCCCATTACTCTTTTCCAGTCATGACCTCCCGTAAATCCATAAATCCCAACATCCGCCATCATTTTGAGTTCGTCTCCTGATTGATTGCATTTAATCAAACTCCCAGGCCAATTCTGCTTCAACATTCCGCACAACCAAATCGGATAAATCTGGGTCATCAAATATAGGCAGTAGGCAAGATATTATACTGGGTGCAATTAAATATTCAACCTTAGTTTCTTAGTGAGATAGAAGCAAGAGATCTTTCAAATGTTGGATTGGTACAACATAATCCTGAATATAGATGTGACTATGGAAGATGGTCTTGAGAAATTCTGCTTTGACGGGTACAATCAATTTTACAGTGAATGGATTGAATGGAAGAATCCATCCAAGGAGATAGCGAAATATGTTGTTTTGTGTAAATGGTCCAAAGGCACCTGCCAGCCAGAAAAAGTTTTTATCGTGCCGATGATGGTAATCGTGGAGTGGAATAAATTCTACAACTATGGATGAGTTTTCAAGTATATTTTCTACGTGCACGTTGAAACCTGGCTTGTACCATTTTTTAAATTTGGTTATCTGAAAACAAATAAAGCAATTTAATTCATTGTACATTGCATTGCAAACAATTTTTAAAAAACAAACAGTTTACCAACCTGTCCATGAAATTTCATTCTCTTCAATAAAATTTCCAACCATGATGACCCCTTTGTTTAGCCCATACATGATCCCTTCCACGAATTCATTTCCGTCTGTCCGATGTACTTGGGTAGTGAACTCGGAAATTATTTCATCCAAGGAAAACTTTGGAATGTATTCCAGTTTTACAAACCTTAATTCAGAAATAACACTGTTTTTCCAATGCTTAGATTTTTTAATTAATTTAATCGCCTGCTCAGCTTATAATCATTACTTCTTTGCGGGAAGGATTTTTATAGTCGCCGAGGTCAGGAACCCAAGTGTGCCATGCGACATCGGAATTGAATAGAATAAATCTGAATTCTCTTCCTATTTGTTATTAAAACTTTGTATTAAGACGGTCCAGCAAGAAAATTTATCAGTAGTGTATTGACTTAAATACCTTTGAACAATTCACAACCCTACCATCCGCAAGTACAATTTCAAATTCAAGGCAAGCGTCGCTGAACAAACCGTATTTATGGGAAGTATGTTTCAAGACCAGCCCCGCAAATTAGCCCGCCTAAAAAATTTAGAATTGGTGGGCTGAAATGCATATATATTTCTTTTCCTGTGACATTTTCTAAATTTACAAATGAGACGAACCAACTGTTAACATATTGAGCTCAGGAACAACCGGTATTCTCCATCCCAATTTCAGTAATTGCGCCGAGAACTCTGCCATTGTGACTAATGGTTCTACACGTACAACCTATAGGAATTGATGAAGCGGCCAAGACAACAACGAGATTGAATAAAAAAAATTATCTAGTCATACTTTTCTTTCAGTATCCACTTCAATAATGTCATCCAATTCAGTCATGTGGATCCCAGTCATTCCCTTCTTGACATTTTTCAAGTGAAAATTAAAACCATGCCACCAGGGTCTTCCTGCACACAATTTGGTTTTCCTTCCATCTCGTACCCAATTCAATATCTGCAATATGAATGTGGATTTACAAAGGCAAATCATTCTATTATACTCAATTTGAGCTGAGCTCATTTTTAATTTTAAGTACTTGTCCTTGAACTCTCTTCACTTTTGCCGTGTGTATTTCCCGGGAATTTGGTTGGGCGGTTGCTTTCTTCCAGAAACGGGCCAGATTTGTTATTATTTTGAGTAGTATTCCTAATAAAAGAACTAAAATAAAAACGACGCACTGCCAACAGAATTTAGCAAGTGATATGAGAACCGCCATTCCCCTTTCCGAGTCCAGCCAACGCATCGCAGGAAGCGGACACGACTGACTGCGACTTCGCTAAAAGCGTTAAGGATCGTAACTCGTAAGCCTGGCTTCACAGTATTTTACCAAGGAGGCAACTAATTAGCATAAGAATTAGTTAAGCTAGTTAGTCATGTGTGTATTTGGCATCACCGTAGTTCAACCAATACAGAATACAACTATTATGTCACAAGATACATTACAAAAAATGACACTCGTCTCAAGGAGAGGGCAACGATTGATTATTCCTAGACTTACCAAGTCTTACATAAAGAGATCACAGGCGGGATAGGAACATACACATCTATACGCATTGACATGACACTGACCCATGTCTTCTCATGGCTCGACGCCGCTGGTGAAAAACCGTGCTGACTCTCTGTGCGTGGCAGATAAGGTGCTGATAGTAAGGGGAAGCCCATTCTTGCGCCGAACTTGAAAAGGAGTTCCTTACACAGAAACCCGATAATGAATCAATTTTTTAATTTGTTTTGGATCCTACATTCAAAATAAAAATGTAATTTATTTGCCTTCATTAATTAAGCCCGTTTCTAGAAACTTACATCTGCATGTGTACCTCAATAAGACTCACGGTGTAAGTGTAATTTACAGTACAACCAATGTCGCTTGAAGAAAATAAAGTCCTGGGAAAGAGGGGAAAGAGTAACATCATAGCACACCGCTAGGAGCTGTTTGACTACTACATTTTCCTAAAATAAACCAAGCCTGTTAGATCTTCGTTGTTTACTCTTGTCTCAATAACAATAACAAGTCGTAAAAGCTTCTTGGCATTCAGGAAAAAACTCTATATTAGATATGGGTTGGGCTCAGTCACGCTTCAAGTAATTCGGGAACCCGTCCTCAATCCAAATAAGAATGTCAGACTTCAACGCCAACCACTTGACCTTGATGAGCAAAATAAGGTGGGATACTTTGCTAGATCTTCAAATCGTTTTGACGGCCAGAATTTTGTGAAAAAGTAAAGGTGAACCTGACAGATGGACAAGTCAGAATGTCACAAACCTGTGGGTCTGTGCATACACACACAAGACGTACAGTGCCAAGCCAAACCCCGTGGAAAGCAACCCAACCCCAGGCACCACCGCCGGACCGAACAGAAGGGGCTCACAGAAATAGCCCTTCCAGAAGATTCAGGGAAGAAAGTATAAAAGCTCAGAAGAAAAAAGGATCCCACTCCCCGACCACCAATTCTTTTGGCACTTGCGATCTTAGATCCATCAGGTCCGAGACTCGAACGCCTCTCCAACATAAACGTTTAGTCGTGACGATAGTTAGACCAGTCCCTCTTTCATTATTACTCCTTTCGCCGTGCCCCTATTGGATTTCCGCAAACCACAACCAAGCACTGTCAAAGTAAGCAATAGCAAATAAAGACCGTATGAGACGATAGATTATTGAAGTGGGTTTTATTGGAGTCATCAACTATCGACGCTAGATCTAAAACTAAAACAAAAACTTGTAGAACACTAAAATTAACCTACTACTTTATTCAAGCTGTTAATTTCAATAAATCTGAGGTCATTTCTGCACCCGGTCTGTTAATGTGAAACCTATGGTGCGTGTGGAACTTTGTCATATACTTCGGAAAAAGCCTCCGTGCATTGCAGTTGCTGGCGTACTTTATCATAGAGATTATGATCAAACATTTTCTTGAACTCCTCCTTTGTCAGAAGAGTATCTGAGTAGGGTCCATAAAACCTTGAATAATTTATAAGTTAGAACACATTTAGGTCACATGTCATTTATTGGGTTGTACCCGTTATTCTTCAAAGCAAATGATTCCATTGTTGCCAACACTTTTTTCCAATCATGACCTCCCGTAATTCCATAAATCCCAACATCCACCCCCATTTTATTTGTCGATTTCATACCTGCGATCAAACTCCCAGGCCAACTCTGATTTAGACACCCGCACAACCAAATGGGGTAAATCTGTAACATTAATTGTTGGTTTAGTTCCAAGTATTAGGCATGATAACTACAGTATAATATTCCATTCCACCTTAGTTTCCTGGTGTGATAGAAGCAGGAGATCCTTTAAATGTTGGATTGGTATAACATAATCCCCACAGATAGCGTTCCTATGAAGTATCGTCTGTATAAATTCTGCTTTGGCTGGTACTATTAATTTAATGGATAGTGGATTGAGTGGAAGAAGCCAACCGAGCAGATAGCGAAAAACAACGTTTTCTGTAAATGGCGCAAATGCAGACGCAATCCAGAAATAGTTTCTGTCATGTCGATGATAGTAATCATTGAGTGGAATGTACTCTATAACTCTGGCGGAGTTTTCAAGTATATTTTTTACGTGTACATTGAATCCGGGCTTGTACCATCCGTTTATTTCAGTTACCTGAAATCAAACCCCCACGTATTTTATAGTGTAGACAATTTTTTTAAATACTAGTTGCCAACCTGTCCTGAAATTTCATTCTCTCCAACCAAATTCCCGACCATAATAACGCCTTTGTCCAACCCATACATGATCCCTTCCACGAATTCATTTCCTTCTGCCCGATGTACTTGGGTAGTGAATTCGGATGTTATTTCATCCAAGGAAAACTTTGGAATGTATTCCAGCTGTACAAACCTTAATTCAGAAAATTCAACCTGTTCGGACGTGCGTAAAATTAAAATGCATCAAGTCTCTATCATTACTTCTTTGCGGGAAGGATTTTTATAGTGGCTGATGTCAAAAACCCCAGTGTCCCACACGACATCGGAATTGAAATGAACAAATCTGGATTCTCTTCCTGTGTGCAATAAAACGTCATCAAAACTTACGGCAATGTAATAAAATGGTCGGTAATGTTTTAATCTAGAATAATACCTTTGAACATTTCACAACACTACCATCCGCAAGTACAATTTCAAATTCAGTACAAGTATGACAGAACAAGCCGTATTTGTGGGATGATGTTTCCAGGCCAGCTCCACAAATTAGCCCGCCTATAGAATTTAGAATCTATTATTACGTATTTAGTTGCATGACACAATAAGACATTCACTCAAAAATTGCGCTGCGCTGAATTAGCTAATCATACCAACTGTTAACATGTTGAGTTCAGGAACAACCGGTATTCTCCATCCCAATTCTAGTAAACGTGCTGAAATCTCTCCCATTGTCAATAATGGTTCCACACGTACAACCTAAAATTATCATAATTTGAAAGAAATTATAAAAATAAAACACAATGGAACGACACTAATAAAATTATAAATCCAGCCGCACCCCTTTATCGGCATCCACTTCAATTATATCATTCAGTTCAGTCATGTGGATTCCAGTCATTCCCTTCTTAACATTTTTCCAGTGAAAATTTACACCTTGCCACCAGGGTCTCCCTGTGCATAATTTGGTTTTCCTTCCATCTCGAATCCAACATAATATCTGCAGTATAAATATCGATATGTGCATTTAAGCGGTTTATTCGACTCAAGCTAATCTTAATCTTAGTTAAAATCGTATTTCGAGGCAAAATAAATTGCCATTTTTTAATTTTAATTACTTGCTCCTGGACTTTCTTCACTTTTTTTGCATGTCTTTGCGGGGAATTCGGCTGAATAATTGCATTGTTCCACAATTGGAACAATAGTTTTATTGGCTTAAGTGTTCCTAATAAAAACATGAAAAGGAAAAAAAATAATTGCCCCAAAAAATATAAGATTATGTGAACTGCCATCCCGGATTCTGAGCTTAAC